>KV448246.1:0-11551 GCA_001658105.1 Rhizopogon vinicolor AM-OR11-026 | reverse complement strand
GAGATCTCGCGTTTCTCGATAACCTCGGGTCCTCCCGTCTTCGAGATCGCGATGGCTTGGATTGTTGATGGATACGACATCCTGGAAGCTGTACTGGTAGTAGAGAACTGGCGCGCGAGAGTAGAAAGTCGGCGGGTGAACGGCAGCATACACTCGGGGAAGGACGACCAATTCCTATGGGTAGATAAGAGTCATGCTAGCACAAGTTAGTCAGCCTCTTGCGACATCTGGTCGTGACTCGTGAGATGAATGGAAAACACGATATGATAACACGGTAACCTTCACGGCGCCCTACCCATCGTGCCGACACCGCCGACGTCACGGTGGGTGCATGTGACGCTTGGCAAGTCAATCCAAACAAAAAGATTCAGCCTGGGATTGAAAAGGCAACACCTACATAAGTTCGTCCACATAATTATACGTGACTCTACTAGGTAGGGCTTCAAGTCATTGAATTTCAGACATCGATCAACGTGGCACTCCAGATATGTTCTAGCGCATGATCAAGCGGTACCTCTCATTTCAAACGCTTGATTGAGGATTTCATAGATGAGGTGGATCTGTTCAAGCTATCTATCTCCTGCGCTATCGGATCCTCCTGAAGCTCCTTTGGTAGAGGATCCAGCGGAAAGCTAGGCAAAGAGGACACAAGTGCTGGCCCTGCTGGGGGAGGTGCGAGGGGATTCAAGGATGGAGTGTCACTCAGAAGGCGATACGCGCGTAACAGTGACGAGCGATGAATGATCCCATCCGCCCGATGCCAGCGGAGCAGTTGACCAAGTAGGAGGGTCTGGGTCTAGGTTTGAAGAAGGAGGAAGTGAAGAGGTATGTTTGTTAACGTGGTGGACAAGACGAACGAAAGCGAGAAGACTAGCTTGATCTTCGTCCTCTGGAACTCCATGATCTGGCCATGCAGTATACAGCAGATGGGTAAACACCACAGCATCGTGTGGATTTGGTGACAGGAATCATGGAAACCTCGCTCTGCACGCAGCACGCTTCATTCACTCGCTTCTGCTGGTGCAACTCGGCTGGCCTCTTCATCTAGTTTCAAGGAGCGAAGTTGATTGCTTCGTCGATGATTCAGTGCGGTCAGGCTTGGTGGTAAACCATACATATGGGCGTATGTATAAACTAGCTCAACTTTAAGGTGGAACTCAGGACAACAATTTCAAGAATCCTCATACTTTCATTCGCTTTGCGGTATCTCCACGCTGGCCTTGCGAAGCATGTTTAGGAAACGGTCAAGCACCTGCGTACACCTCCTACTACCACAGGTGTTCGAGGATGGATGACTCGGAGGTCCTCTTTATCATATTTCAGCTGTCTGACAGAACCACCGCCTTCAAGGATGCTGTAAAGTTATCAGCTGCAGAGTAATGCACGCAAACATGGTAAAATTCGGATTCGTGATTCTACTCTGATGATTGCGCCTTTAGTTCAGAGTTCCCGCTTGACCATGATGCGGCACATCTGGACGGTGCTGTTGATTGACCGTGATGCATAGACTGTTGCTAAAAGGGGCAAGAGGATGTCCCAAGGTACCCAAGGTCATCTGGATCTATTGGCACCTAAGCCCGAATTGCAGTCTGGGAGATTCTTTAAGGTCATTCCAGAATTAATTCGGACAGACAATTTGCCGATCAAGAATGTTTAGCTCTGGATATTCACATTTATTGGTGGCAGCAATCCAAACTACACTAACGGAACGGATAATTGCTGCTGTCTTTGAGCTGCAGGTCGAGACGTGGGGAAGACGAATCAACATGACTTTCACCTGAAGGCATAACGTTATAGTACAACGAAAGGATACTGAAATAGAAACGGTGTAGCATGGGCGAAGGATTGTACGTAGTACGTACTCACAAGACTCTCAAAAGACGCTGGACCTCAATGACGAAATTCCATACTGTTGCGCATCCTTCAGCAGACTGGAAACTCAAGGCGTAATACTCACCGTCCGGCGCCGTCCAGACAATGCAAGTGGCTAGTAGCCGCATGAGTGTATGTCGGCAGATGATTTTGATGAAGTTAGAATCGTCATATTTGCGTTGATAGACAGCAGTGGTGCAGATACGAGTAGTCAGGATGACTGCTTCAAAAATTGGCTTCCGAGCGAGCGAGAAGGGAAGTTTGGTTGGTGTCGTGCTTGAATTGCCAGTAGCAGATGGCCGTCCCCTGGTTAGCCCATTTTGAACCAAAGACTTTTTTGTAGACCGTTGCAGAACATGGTAGGCTAAAAGTTAATTAGACTTATGTAGCTCTCATAAAGCAGGATATGATGAACGAGTAAGAGCATCAGCACTCTTGCTAATGAATAGCGACGCAGAGTGGCTGGAAGCGGTACCTCAAATGGATCAGTAGATGTTAGAATTAACCTTCTGGATCGCGGAGTCTTTATGTGTGGGCGATGTCATGTATTGCTGGAACTAAATCCACTTCCTTAAACATAATTATAATGACACGATGAGGCTACCGTGAATGGGACAAAAACTCGTGGCAAGGTTCCGTCAATCGCTGACTTTGACTACAAGTTTTCCTGTAGTTTTTCCGCTAGTCAAGTCGATCTGTGCCTGCTGTACCCCCTCCGCGGTGAATGGATACTCCTTGAAGACCTTTGTCTTTAAGGTGCCGTCGGCAAGAAGGGAGAACAAGGCGTTTCCATAGTAAAACACTTCTTCTGGGGTGTATGTGTAATTGTCCATGCTGTCGATGGTCTGAGCGTGAGTATACAAGCGAGGTCAGCGTAGTTTTAAAGCGTACGTAGGTCGCAGAAGCTTCAGGTTCTTTTTGACAAGCTTAATGGGAGGGAATGGTAGAACGGCTCCTGAAGCATTGCCAACTGACACAAGAGTGCCCTTTCGCCTGAGCATCAAAAAGTTGGAGTCGAACCTGCATCAACGTTCAAGTCAGAGCATGAAGAGCGTAACAGAAGTTCGACCTACGTGTCTTTACCCACACCGTCAAAGACTGCATGGACACCCTCTTCGTTTGTGATTTCTAGCACACGTGCAACCGTATCCTCATTCTTATACAAGATGACATGATCGGCCCCGTTAGCTTTTGCAAGGGCAGCCTTCTCTGGTGTCGAGGTTGTTCCTATGACGGTCGCTCCTCGCGACTTGGCGAGTTGGGTCATGAGTAGTCCAAGACCACCTGCCACGGTATGAATGAGTATGATATCATCCTTCTGCACGTTGTATGCTTCTTCCATGAATGAAACGGCTGTCAGCCCTTGAACGAGAGCCGAGACTGCCGTCAACGTCGATATGGAGTCGGGGATCAGGTACACCGTCTTCCAAGGTATGGAAATGTACTCCGCATGAGAGCTCAGATAATCCTGTTGGCACTAGTTAGTTACCCCATGATGGAAGGATGGACAGCATGCCGTACGATTGCGACTCGAGAACCTTCTTTGTATCCACGCTTCTTGTAATCCGGGTCGTTCAAGACGGTCTCGTCAGTAGGCAGTGAGATTATTACGCCGGCAGCTTCCTTCCCAATCACGAATGGGAATTCAGAGGGTGGATAGACCCCTTCCCTGTCATAGTACATTTAAACATCACTTAGCTTGGGACGTTTGGATACTTACCTGTAGTAGGTGTCGATGAAATTGACACCCAAATATTGCACCTACTCGCAGCACAGATAAAATACCCAGCATCAAGCGGTAGTGGCGGACGCACCTTTATGAGCAGATGATTGGATGCTACTTTTGGGAAGGAGATCTCGCGTTTCTCGATAACCTCGGGTCCTCCCGTCTTCGAGATCGCGATGGCTTGGATTGTTGATGGATACGACATCCTGGAAGCTGTACTAGTAGTCGAGAACCTGGTGGTTATGTTATATCGAACGGGCTGGAACGGAATCTAGAACAGAAATCATTTCAATCTAGTATTGGACTTGGTAGTAGAGTAATTATGTACCTAAAATAGAAATGCTAATAGCGAGTTAGTAAAGCAAGTGTCTAAGTGAAATAAGTACTCACATCTCAGTCTATTGGACTGAGATGCTTGCTCGTCGTCGTTCATCTTTTATACTGTGCTCAGTATGCTACGCTAATCGTATATAACCGATCCGAATGTTACAATCTATGTTACTAATTTCCCTAAGTTTGTCTGACCAATTCAAATTAATTACGCTTCGGAACTTGCCGTTAGTCAGCGTGGCTGCGCTCGCATCATACTAACCGTCTCATCAGGTATTAGCTGAATCCAACGGAGAACTGGCGGGCAAACGGCAGCATACATTCGGGGAAGGACGACCAATTCCTATGGGTAGATAAGAGTCATGGTAGTGCAAGTTAGTCAGCCTCTTGCGACATCTGGTCATGGCTCATGAGACGAATGAAAAACACGATGATAAGGCGGTAAGTACAAACCTTCACGGCGCCCTACCCATCATACCGCCGACGTCACGGTGGGTGCATGTAACGCTTGGCAAAGCAAAAAGATTCGGATTGAAAAGGCAACATCTACGTAGGTTCGTCCACAATTACACACATAATTATACCAATGAACTGCCATGTGGTAGTAGAGTAGGTACTAGGTAGGGCTTCAAGTCATTGAATTTCAGACGTCGATCAACGTGGCACTCCAGATATGCTCTAGCGCATGATCAAGCGGCACCTCTCATTTCAAACGCTTGATTGAGGATTTCATAGATGAGGTGGATCTGTTCATCCCTCTGAACCATCCCAGGTCTTTGCTCGCGCAAGCTGTCTATCTCCTGCGCTATCAGATCATCCTGAAGCTCCTTTGGTAGAGGACCGAGCGGAGAGCTAGGCAAAGAGGACACAGGTGCTGGGGGAGGTGCGAGGGGATTCAAGGATGAAGTGTCACTCAGAAGACGATACACGCGTAACAGTGACGAGATCGCAATGAATGATCCCGTCCGCCCGATGCCAGCGGAGCAGTTGACCATGATAGGAGGATCTGAGTCTAGGTTTGAAGAAGGAGGAAGTGAAGAGGTATCTTTGTTAACGCGATGGACAAGACGAACGAAGGCGAGAAGACTAGCTTGATCTTCATCCTCTGGAACTCCATGATCTGGCCATGCAGTATACAACAGGTGGGTAAACACCACAGCATCCTGAGGATTTGTCGAGGTGACGGGAATTATGGAAACCCTGCTCTGCACGCAGTAGGCTTCATTCACTCGCTTGCTCTCCAGTAGTGTCACCTTTAGTGCGGGAGCATCACTGGTCGGATCTGGGTTTGACTGCATTGATTCGCCAGGTGTGGAGGGAAAGTAGATATGGGCTTTCTGTCGTCCCCTCTCCACATTTTGCGTGAGTTGAACGATAGTACGAACGTGACTGGGAGAATGCATACGGGGAGAGTTAAGAGATGCTGGAGGAGCAGAAATTGGTTGCGCGATGGCGCTGAGGAACACATGCGCCGTGCGCGGAAGGGGTGCTTGGGTAGCAATCCATAATTTCCCGCCATACAGCTCTCTCACCCAGCTTGCGTTAAAATATCTCCCGTTGATACCCTCAGCTCCAACACTGCAGTGACCGCTCTTCAGATCGCCCACTATAACACGCGTCCGATCATAGGGTTCAATGTCAGAGTACCGATTGGCGGCGTGATTGTCTGGATGACGGCCGATAGAGGTAGAGTAGTGTATAACAGGATCAACCTTTCCGAACAGTGCATCTCGCCCGCGCGCAAGAAAGGAAGTAGGAGGAGGGTCTGTGGGGGATCGAGCCTTAACGCGATCATGTTCACGTTTAGATAATGCGGGGCAGACAGTCTTGGATACAAAACGCAATTCATTCTGCAATGATCTGGTAAGCCAAGGGGGTATCGATGTCGATGTTGTAGCCATTGAAGATGAAGTTGGAGACGTTGGTTTAAGACACTGACTAAGTACTTCCAACGTTCTTACTCCTGTGCACCCGTGAGAATTTGCTGCTAGTTCCGTCGACGTCTGGAGTCGTTACGCACTGGACTTGCACAGCAGATTGCTTTATGAAGAGCAACGGCCCCGGACGCGATGGATGTCAGTTATGTATCGTTGATATCAGCTAATCCACAGGATATCAAGTCAGTGTCTTGTTTCGCGGAAAAGCAACTGCAATCCTCACAATCTTCTCTATCAGAGTTAGTTCCACGTTGGACAAATCTACCGGAAAGAAGCATCTTACCGATAACAACCCAGAAACGTGCTGGACATCGCGACAGGTACAACAACGTTCCCTCGTATGCAGACCCCGTTGACCCGTTGTATGGGTAGGGTCCTGTGCAGTATATCCATTTAATGTTCGAGAAGCCAGCGACACCCAAACGCGTCTCCCTCATCTTCCAGGGCGGATTTGTTGGAACGAAATGTAGAATTGAGGTCTCCGAGTCCTCAGATAGGCCCGAATGGCAGACATGGACATATATTCATCCCGAAGATGCGAACAGACGCCAAATTTTCGACTTGATAAACCATACAGACGGGTTTCCAGGGAAGGGAATTCGGAGCATGAAACTCATCTTCGAGGAGAGTTCAGATTTCTACGGTAGAATCACGATCTATGAGCTGAAACTTGAGGGCCTCTTGATGTGAAATGAAAAAGAGAGCAATTTGACCTGGCCCTTCTTATGTAGTCGGCGCGCGCTTCACGTTCAAGTTGGGCCCACGGCGTGTTCTCAACGTGTTCTTGAGTCTTGATTGTCCAGACCTATGGTGATTTGCGTTCAAAGCATCCCAGACTCCCAGTAGTCCATAGCACTGCAAAGGTCTGAACAAGAGCATTGGATGTAAGACAAGGCCAACGGTGGTACCAGTGAATGTCAACAAACTCAAATAGTCTCCTCCTCCACACGCCGTGTCACGCACCTTCTGCGGCATCCACGACGACGATTTATTCATTCATTCAAAACACACTAGCTTCGCCGGCTCTCTTCTTGCAGCTTTACCCGAAACTTCTGTCCGCTGGTTCATACATCATGTCTTCAGAGAGTTACTTGGTCCTCATTTGACTTGGATTTGTGATACGCAGCGGCACGTCGGATGAATGATGACTGGTCTCCTATCCTTTACCCATGCTTGGAAGATTAGTACAAGTTCCTGGAGTTCCAAGTCTCATTTCCAGGTGAGTCACTAGCTGTAGAGACACTGCTCTGAACCACACACCTTGTCTGGATGCCATGTTTCATCTTATCCTCAGACGTGACAATATTCTGCATCCTCCAATCCATATGCCGTCTCCACGTAGAACGGTAAATGGTCACGGAAGGTGTTGTTCGGATACATCACCTCCGAGTCGTCGACGTTTCGGCTTCGGAAAACACCAATTTTCTCCTGTGGAGCAGACATTAACTTGTTTGCTGCATACTCGGGGATCACTTGCTGTCCGCTAGTCATTCCGGTGTCACGCCCATGTATCGCCTGCATATGCTGCCACAGCATCTAATCCGGAGTTCTGGATTGTGCAATGCTAGGGCATGTGAGGGTCCCTTTAACGGGTTGCAGCAGTGCGCACGTAAGATGACTGATATCGATGGTCGAGTTATTTTTTGGTGTTCTCTGGAGTCTATCACGTCAATAAGCGAATTTTTTCCTGTAAGTATACCTCGCCGTTGACCACATCTCCTGCCACTCCAGGCCAGAGAAGGTATAGAAGGTATTTCTTACGATTATCTCGGTACTCTTGATGACCACATACACAGGCACTAAAAATGAGCTTCCAGGAGGATGGTAAAGGGAAAAACTTGCTCAAATGGACGGAATATTTTCTGGTTGGAAGGTGGCTATTTCCCGCCACTCGTGGCTTTGTATACAGGGCGTCCATGTCGATGGTCAGTACTGTTTATTGGTTTGAGGAATTCTACGAAAAATCTTATGAGCAAATGTTACCATTTCCAAAGCACGAGGTTGAAAACGTCAAACGTGAGTGCTCACCATAATGAAACGAGAATATTCTCTTCCGCGACGCTTGGCGCTTGAATCGGACACTCGTAAAGCTGTCCCTCAGGTCTTGGCTTTGGTCCTGGCTTTTGAAAACTGATGTCGAGCTGGTAAAGCAAACCCGTTTCTTTGGCTGGGCTTCTAATCACTGCACCTCGAGTGAGTCCGAGTGCATGTTTGGCATGTTGCACAAAAGGGAGTTAACCAAGCAGACTGTCACTTTCAAAGCACTGGTATGGCCGCGCAGGTCTTGGATCGCTCATAAAAGAGTCTATAGGTCTGTGTTTGTTCAATCATTTGCTGAGTCCGAAAAGGATACACCTTGAAACTTCAGAACTGAACATCCACAAATACTTGCCATTGGCTTACTAAACCCAGAAGGCGAAACATCCACATCGCACTTTATTACGGGCTTCCTGACGAGAATTTTCCATTGAACGTGTGGATGGTGAATGCACGGCTATGCACGGTTCAATGGGTTGTGCAAAGACCACAGTTCTACTTTAGCGAATAATAATGGTCCAGAGCAAATCATCCACAAAAGGAAGGTCCCCTCAGTGAAAGCAACGCGAGGGTGGGTATATTCAAAGCGGCCCTCGACGCGTCTATAAATTCTGCTTTGGTAGACTTCATCCTTCATCCCTTACTTCATACCTTTTCACGTGTTACCACTGCGAACGCATAACTTGTTTCAAGTAATCATCTGTTGACCAGATCCCTTGATACTCAGGTATGTTCATCCCAGCTTCAATACCTTAACCGCATTTATATTATACCTCTAGATGGACGTAAACGCCTCTTCCCAATATATTTTCCCCAGTGCACCTCCCCAGCCTCAGAACAATCGTGGATTTATTCCGTATCCTGGAATGTCTATAGGTCCAATGACCTGGATTCCTGCATACGGTCCTCAACCCAATGCCACTGTGCAAGTCAAAGACGAATCCACTTTCCAGTACAACGAAGGGGCTTCCATCGCTCCCGCACATGTTCCCGTCGCGTCGTCCGGTGTGGGCGCTGGCGATGCGCAAAATGTGTTCCAAGCTGCACCTCACTCCGTCGTAAACATTGGCAACGCCACCTACAATCAGTCTTTCATTAATCCCTACTCCCCGAATCCTGCAACTGCTGCCCCCCCGCAGTATTCATTCATGTCTTCTCAACAGTATCCTCAAGCTGCCTTCCCCTTAGGACAGCCACCGATTTACGTTGTTCCCCAACAGCTACCTTTTCCGGGACAGAACATATACCCCCCGCAATACATCGATGCTTTGCCAGCACCTACTGTCTCCCTTCCCTCGGAAGCCACCGCTCCGTCGACTGGTCCAAAGCGCCGCAAAGGCCGCAAAAAGGACAGGAAACTGTGGCAATTAACGCAGATATCGGAGGACGCTGACTTTGTGAGTTTCCTGTTATGATGTGAGGTCACGTTCTAAGTCCTGGGGACAGGAACCCACGGGAGAGAAAGATAGACGTGGCATACAGAAATTCCAATGTCTTAGGAAAGGGTGTGGCAAAACAATAATGGCAACCAGCTATGAGAAACATATCAAGACCGCCTCTCATCGAGGAGACACGTCGTGTTTCGCTGACTGTCCCATATGTGGAAGACGGTGCGTATTTTCACTCTCAAATAAAATAAACATGTCTCATTTTTGTTGTAATCAGGCTTAGCAGAAACGATGCCGTCAAGAGACATCTGACCCAGTGTTTAGAACGACGGGCGCGGGCTTTAGCCGCAGAAACGAGTGAAGATTCTACGAGTCTCTCGCCTATGGCAGTACCCACCGCGCCTTTCACCTACGACGAGCATTTCACCTACGAGCCCACAACCGGCACTTGGGTGCCCAGTGTCTCACCAACGTACGTGGAGACCATGCAAATGGCACCTTCGGCAGACGAGGTCACGCAATCGTCAAATACCACCCTTTTTATGGATCATTTACCTGACGTTCCTGAGTCCTCTGAGTCACCAGAGACTACGGCCGAAGCAGCGGCCAATGATGGCTTGCCCTTCACAGAGACTGCACTGTTCAATTTCTTGGCCACGTATCAAGAGACTGACCTCCCTCTGGACGTTGGCCTCCCTCTATACTAGCATCTTTCTCTACCCGTCCCCGTCATTGATCAGAAATGGGGTGGTTTCGCGTCTCATTTGTATATCAACTACCCTCTATTCCTTCTGTCTTCCGTATTGTTTCCTATAATCGACTCATCATATAAGTATATTGCACTGTATAACTGCAACTAACTATCACACATTCATTTTGTATTATATGGCATAACACAGTACTGGTACTTGTTATTCTTTATTATGGTATTTATTGTTGAAGAAATACACTCGTTTTGTAAAATGTGTATGAAGGAAAAAACATACGAGTAGCTGTAATCGATCGGTCACCATCTAAGCACGATAGCCTATAGCCTCTTTGAAATGGCGACTTGCGTGCACATGATATGATCAAATTTTTCCAGTCTTTAACGCAGCGCTCGCGAAATAGGCAGCTTAACCTAGAATTTGAAATAACATAGCGGCAATGCTACAACGCGGGGTAAACTACTTATTCCAACACAGAGCCGACCCACAATACGTTCAACGTGATGAACGGTGTATATGTAGCAGAGGTCGCGGGGATACCAGATGTGACGAGGGCCAGGGGGGAGACGAACAATGTGGCAGGAGCGGTGACCGATACACCCAGTTGCTCATATAATTGCGAAGTAAAGAGATAAACGCGTTCAATTTGTGCATGTGTTGATTCTGACAGGTATGGAAAGCGGGAGTGATCAGCTCACAAAAAAGGCAATTGTTTGGCTTAGCCCCCCAACCACTGCTTGAGCAAATTGTGAGTCCGAATAGTGCGATAGCATATGTTGCACTGACCAGCATAGACAATTCCGAGAGGTGTCAATTGTTTCTTCAACCTCAGTCCGCTGGGAATATGCCATCTGACTATTCGGACTCACAATTTGAGTGATAATATGCTCAAGCTAGCAACGATTCTGCACATGCCCATCTTTACATGAACGGAGTGGTTGGGGGCTGGATTTGTTACTGCAACTTAATAGTAGCTACTACTTAATCTGCAGCTTTGCCTTGCTTAGTTTTTCACATGGCCTTTGCAGACAAAATGATATACTTGGACAACTTGATGGACTTAGCATTGAGTTAAGTAGAGACAAGTGGCACAAGTTGGTTAACAATTTTTCTGATTTTCCTGATGTGATTGGCAACAAGAACACGTCTGCGCTTTTCGAAACTAACAGTTTGAAGGTCAATGAACGTGAGTTGGAATGAGGTAGCAGTAGAAGGGGCCCACATTGTAATGTTCGTCACCTCCGCCAGCAAAAAGGTCGCGGCCTGGGCACTACAGGAGACTGGGAGGGGAATTTTTTTGGTATGGAGGTAAAATTCAGTAGGTGCTCGTGTTCGTGAAAGCAAGCAAATCGCTCAAGTTTGAACTTAAGAAACTCAAGATTCGATGATCACATCAATTCACTTGGTTTTTCGTGTCTCGACGCATCCTCCATGAGACAATGATTTTAGTACTTCTGCATAATAAAGAACAAGTTAGACTACACACTTCCAACACCTCGTGAATAAGATCCAGTAATGTCCATTCCCCTTCAGAAAGCTTGTAGCTTTCATACT
>KV448245.1:0-63115 GCA_001658105.1 Rhizopogon vinicolor AM-OR11-026 | reverse complement strand
TTACATCTGACATCAACAACGGTAATACGCTCCTGGGGTCTCTATGAATCATTCTTGTTAACAATCTGTACGTTCGTGCAGAATTCCTTACATTAAGCCATGAACTTTTCCAAACGACACCATCCTCTTACCGCGGGCACTTCCTTCCCGGAGACGTCTTTGATCCAGCGTTTCTCCACATCGCCGAGTCATCGGAGGACCTCTCTTCAGCACCGGCTATTGATTTGTCCTCCCTTGAATCCCTCAATCCTCTTCATGGCCGCATTAGCATAATAAATGCTACTAGGCTCTTCCATTTCTTCAATGAGGACAAACAATTGCATCTCGCCAGGGCTCTCGCAGGTCTTTTATCTGCACAACCGGGATCTGTTATTTGCGGTGATCAGATCGGAGCTCTCAAAAAGGGCTTCACAGGCAACAATTTATTGGGCTCGCAGCTATTCGCTCACTCTCCCGAAACTTGGACCTCCATGTGGGATGGAAATGTTTTTGAGAAAGGGAGTATTAAGGTGGAAACAGATTTACTGGATTGCATCGTTCATGGGAAGCAGCTTTTTCTGTTGAGGTGGTCAGTGACAAGGTTGTAGGTGTAGATATAGTTACGAAGCAGACACCTATATGGATTTCAACCATAAATTTCCACATCTTTATCATCTACGGACCACCGGCCATGTTTGAGCCTGACGGCTAGACTCTCTTCTACAAAAAGTGCAACGCGAGCATTGTCACAGTTGAAGTTGTCTATGCAGATGAACGAACTACATGGTATGAAAAAGGAAAAGTTATCCTTGTTGATCACCTGGGCCAGGTGAAAAATAAAGATGACGCAGCATTCAATTATATAATTATGCATCGCCTAAGCCTTGCTAACAACCATTCTCTCGTTCATACTCTGGTTGATCACATGATCTAATGTGACCATTCGATGAATGTGCGTCTAACTCGTTGTACAGGACATCTGAGCCAAATTCATTCTATGATTATGTGCGGAAAGTCGGTAGCAAAAGAATCATTGACGCCACCACTGACCAGTGTAATTACATAAATAAATAAAAATAGGCTACTCAGAACTCATACTGTCGTTATATGCACATCGTGAGTTTGCCATATCATTTAAAGAGGCTGATCTTGAGCGTAATGTCCTTGCTGCCTTGGAATCTGTTCCGCTTGATGCTATTCGCCGGTAAGATCAGAATTTGGCTTGATTTCATGATCACTCCTAATCATGACTCATCTAGATTCTCCACGCAGTCACTCAGATTCACGGATGCCTACCACAGGGGCCTCAATGGGAAGCAGGCAGCGTGGGCTTCGAAGCAATATCGAGGTCATCGTATGCTTCCGGAGACCATATTGGCCAGTGACTTAGAAACTGCAAATTTATTATAAAATGACTAGCGCATACTCTTGCCAATGTCTAATGTTCATTCATATTACCAGCTATATCACTATTCAGTGGTGCGAGAATTGAACAATCAACACCTCTTTCGTTTTCACGAATAACGGCACTGTGAACGGGAGGCTCTTTCCAGCAAGGATTGTGCCATAGAGACCTGACGAAAAGACCTCTGCAGCATCAAGTTGCCACCTGCATTCTTCATGGTGACAGGGTTTACGACGTTGCACTTGCTAGGCTTGTCGCAGGATCTCGGATTGGCCGTCGGCTCATTGGAGGTTTTGATATAATATACTATGCTTCTTCCCGTGACTTTCAAGGCTCAAATCGGTGTCGGTCATTACATCGCGCAGAGTCGTGCACCGCAGCACCTACTGGCATGGGATACAACCTTCTTACCAGAGGAAACAAGGAGGCTGAGTGTCTTCCACCTTAAGAAAATGTACCATTGGCACGTAGAGTAAAATGCCCCTCAGGCTAGACCTGTTTGATTCCCGTAGCTTCGAGCCTCTGGGACCTACAACCTTGTCACTGACCACCTCATCAATAACATCGGCTCCTTGAAAACCATAACCTCCACTAAATCCGCTTCTACCTTAACACTGCCCTTCTGAAAAACCTCTCCGTCCCATAAAGAGGACCAAGTCTGGGGAGAGTGGCAGAATACCTGATGCTTGGCGCCGCGACCAAATGAGTGGGTGCCCTTTTGGAGAGCTCCGACCTGATCACCGCAAATAACCGATCCTGGCTCTGCTGATAAAAGACCTGCGAGAGCCCTGGCGAGATGCAATTGTTTGTCCTCGGTAAAGCAGTGGAACAACTTAGCGGCATATATTGCGCTGATGCAGCCATGAAGGGGATTGAGAGATTTCAACGAGGACAAGTCGATGGCCTGGGCTGCAGAGACGTTGTCTGACGGTTCAGCGATGCGGATAAATGCTGGATCAAAGACATCTCCGGGAAGTAAGTGTCCACGATAAGAAGCTGGTGTCGTTTTGAAAAGTTCATGGCCTAATTGGAGGAATTCTACACGTACGTACACGTTGTTAACAAGAATTATTTTCAGAAGCAGCATATTACCATGGTGGATATCGGACGAAATGATGTTTTCCATAGGAAAACCATTCGACGCAGCTTTTCTGGAATCAACACCGACTGAAAGGAGTTAAGATCCAAGAAAACAGACAATATTTTGACGCACAGCAACAGCCAATATCGAGTAACACGGCGCCAGGGCGCTCACGGCCAAGCTTTAAGATGTGTTCATACACAGGGTTAGTCGTTATGTGCCATCTGAGTACGGTCCCCTTTACATATTTCGACACATATATTTACTGTTAACTTACTTAAGGAAGGAAAAACCAAGGATACAAGGATATGGTGCAACCTGTTCGTGGCGAGGGGTTATATGATTTGTGATGAGATCCTGTAGGAACGACTCGCCTTGTATGCTTTCGCTTGGACCTCCATGATATGTCTCTTCAATTCATCATCATCATCGATACCAATCTGCGTCTTGAAGAATGCAGCTTCTTCGGAAGTCAGACTGTAGAGGCTGGCGTCCACTGCCGGGATCGATGCGATAGAAAAGTTTATGTCTCCCAACAACAATTTGGAGTCGTCATGCGCAGTGGTAGTCTCCATCGGTGCAATTTATTCTGCTGTACATTCCAGACGGTCACCTTTTTAAAGGCGACTGAGCGTCCCTCGGCATCAAGAACTGACCGAGCCTGTGTAAATTGTTGCAAAATCAGTGAGTTCGCCTGTACAATCAGTCAGACCATTGCATCACCTTGCTGTGTAAATTGTTAAGTCTAACTAATCGTATAGCATTCCATAACCTTCCTAGTGCTGGAGCTCGGACCCTGAGCTGCGAAGACATAGTTAGTTATGTTGCAATCACTGGCACGACAGCTGGGCAGTGACTACTAGTGCCCATCAGCGCTAGCACCGATTCAGGCCTCTAAGTACTAGTGCTTGTTGCCAGGTAATTAACTTCGCTGCGGCTTGTCAGCATTAAGCATTGAATAAGCTCACATGAGTCACATCCGTGGAGATCGTCAGACTGTGCCTTAGTATACTCATGCTTTAATTGCGGTATGTCCTGGGACCTGAACTAAAGACATTTCCCCGACTTGATGAAAATTGGTGATGCGAAGATATATGCGGAACATGCGCGTCCGTCTCAAGCTGAAGTGAATCATGAGTTGTGCCCATCGACTCGTGCGGCCACCTCCTATCACGACGTATGTTGCGGACATGATTTCGATCTGCGTAAGCAAGGTTTCGTTGCGCTATTGAGCAGACAATCACTGATCAGAGTATCAGTCACAGAGTATCACTGTCATGTGCATATTGATGTAGCACTTCTCATTTCCCTAGTATCGGTTCTCAATTTACCGAAAAGCAAGCTTAGAGTGATAAGATTTGCAGCCTTACCTCTAAGCATGTGTCAATCTACTATACTTCGCCTTTTGAATGGTCTCTTTGTTATGCTCGTACGTCGGGTACAGCAAAGCACATCCTTGCGGTGTACCAGATCTATATATTGCAATTTGGCAGGAGGTATGGGTCACAAGATAAGCAGGTGGTTCATCTAAGTACCCCGACGCATGTGGGAGGTTCAACGATAAGGCACTGGGGTCTGAGTTCCTACAGCGCACGACCAAGATGTAGATAGTTACAGTTACACCGGATCATCCAAGGATCTGGGTCTTCGTCTTTTTCTTCTTCTTTGCGTTATTATTAAATGAACGCCATGAATCAACGCGGGTTTCACGGGTCTCTATGGTAAGTATTGGATGTGAATCATGAAGGCGGTTGTGAACGAAAAGATATACGACGCACCTTCCCATGATTTATCCTCCTCGGCTTTACGCTTCTTTGAAGCAACTTCTTCTTCTTTCTTCCGTGCTTCCAGTCCCTCGTTCGCAAGGTTCATCTTAATCGCTCTGTCGCAAATTTCAAGTCATTAGGACTGCAGTGAAGCTTAACAAGAAGAGTGACTCACTTCCTCCGCCTAACCTCTTCCTCAATTAATAGATCCTTGGCCTTCGCACGCAGTTGTAGCTTGAATGGTGGGACGAGTGCTCGAAGTTTCGGATCATCATCCTGTGTGCTTGTGGAGAAACCGTGACTGCGGAGGAGCTGTAGACGTGCTTCTGCAATTGTGGCATCAAGGGCTTCGCGCTTGGCAGAGTCAGATAGCTCAGATTCAGCCTGCGTCAAGAGTGAGAATACAGATCGCGGAAGTATACTCAGAGAAATGAGTGATGTGCGAAGAAATTTAATATTCCAATTAAGGCGCCGTTATAGATGAGGTGGCCGTTTCAACATGGAAGATGGGACATGAACGAACGTAGTAGCAAGGCAAGGAGTCATGAACGGAAATGTGGGAAGGGTAACATCAAAAGGTAAAAAGCGCACCTTCTTGAGAAGGTCAAATGCATCTGGAGCACGAGCGTGGGGGGTCTTGTCAGGATGAATGACTGGTTACGGAACAACGTACGCATGCACACAATCGACCAGATAAGACGTGAAGCCAAGGTCAATCAGAATCACCGAACGGATAAACATGTGTACAAAGGCGCAAATCCGTCAGCTAAGTTCGAGGAAGTAGAGAGCAGGTGAAGCGAGATCGCTCACAGAGAGACAACTGTCGGTATCTGCGCTTGATACCCTCAGGCTTTGTAGTGTCGTCTATGTCGAGAATATCATATGGGCTGTGTCACCATGCTAAGTTCAAGAAGGACTGAGAGCAAGTAGCCACGCACTTGAGCTTGAACGCCTTGAGAATTCGCTCGACCTCGATTTCACGTTGAAACGCAGATGCTTCCCGAGAAAGTAACTGCTCTATATCGGTATCTGTTGTTGAAGCGGGTGTCTTAGAGCTAGATGGCGTTGATGTTCCTGTAGACATTGGTCGTTGTCGTCGCCGTCGTTCACAGTGGATGCTGGACGTTGTTCCGAAGTCACGTGCTTGGTCCATTGGAAGCGGAAATTGTCTTGGACTCTGCTCGCCCTCTTGACTCGGACGTTGACGGTGATGTCGTTCAAGCTGCTTGCGCCTCTCTTAAAAGCAGGCGGTGCACCTCGGTTGGTGAGCATGCTGTGGACATTTACTTTCGTTACACCTAATGTTCCACAGACTGCCCGTTACCGCCTGAACGCGTTTCCCCGATGCCATTTATTGTGCCGTTCAGTGCACTCTATCGGCGGCACTCCTTTTGTGACCCATATCAAAAATAAATGCTCGCGGTCGCCATTTCACTCGATGCTTTCGCGAGTGATGACCACGAAGTCACGTCCCACGACGCCTTTGAACGGCAGTTCACGTCCCCCACCATATGCATCCCGACAGTCAGTATATGCCTCCCGGAACCGCAATCTGCTCATGTACTCCTCTGCCGTCGTACGATTTCCCCGCATTATTTATTGCATTTTTAATTGAATCCTGCGCCGACAGATTGTGTTCGCAGTAGGAGTAACTTACGCTGCAGTTCCCCTCTACCGGATGTTCTGCGCAGCTACTGGCTTCGCTGGTACGCCGAACGTGGGTACAGGCCGGTTCGAACCTACGCGCTTGGTCCCTGTCGAAGGGGCACGTCGTATTAAGGTCCACTTCAATGCTGACCGTGCAGAAGCGCTGCCATGGACTTTTACCCCACAGCAGAAATTCGTGACGGTGCTTCCTGGAGAGACTAGCCTTGCTTTTTACAAAGCAAAGAATGAGAGTCCCAGGGACATAATCGGAATCGCGACGTACAATGTTACACCTGATCGAGTGGGTACTGTCTAGATATCCGAACTCGGCCGTTGATGGTTGATGGTGTAGATCGCGCCATACTTTTCGAAAGTAGAGTGTTTCTGCTTTGAAGAGCAGAAATTGCTTGCAGGAGAGGAAGTCGATATGCCACTCCTCTTTTTCATAGATAAGGACATTCTCGATGATCCTGCATGTAGGGGCATTGATGATGTCGTTCTCTCATACACGTTCTTCAGGTACGTTTCTCTCAGTTGCCTCTTGAACTTCCCACCCTTAAACATAGGTTATATCCGTGTACACAGAGCCCGTCGTAACGCTCAAGGTCATCTTGAGCCAGATGCAAGCGACAAGGACGTTCAGAAATCGCTCGGTTTCGGGGATTACGAGATGGCACCACGTGCAGAAATCCGCAATGCGCAGCCAGGAAAGAGCCCGTGAGGCTTATTTTGGTGATATGCCACGTCTTGCTGTACTCGGCACAAGTCGCCCTCGCACTCATTTGTATTACTTATCAGTGGTAAGTTGCAGCGCATGCACATCTCATCGGATTAAGATTGTCCCTCAAAAGATAAATACCTACTAGCATTTCGGGCATAGAGGCACGCATCGCAATGGAATTAGAATTGGTTTCAGAACTCCTACATCTCAGTAACACGTGAAGTTATCAGATAGTTGTGAGCTCACAGCTCTCGCTTCTCAACACTCGCACCTGACTTTGAACATACAAGACACAGTGCCAGCACCGTGACCTGTCTACAAGTCTGCTTCTGAATACGAGTGTCAGAGCGCTACTTATTAGTCGTATACTGTATTATGCAAGTGTGGGAGGAACTTTGGTGCCGGAGTAATTACTTGATCACTTGTTAGCCTTTAATTTGTTACCGTCTACTCTGTTATCCAGCACATTCGTCACGTCTCCAGTAGTCTACATGAACGGCGCCAGCAGAGCACTCCGGACTACTATTTTTCGTGCGAACGCGCGTTCGTGCTCCAATCCTTCCACTGTCGCGTCTGCATCAGGACATTATAATCGTTGGTTCCTCTTTACCCGTCCTTTCTCAGCCTCTGTAGATGCAGAGCCTTCAGAGGCACCGAAGCACAAGCCAAAAGCCAGCACGCCACTTCGCCGCTCTGCATCTGCATCAATACCCATTCGCTCTAACCCGACACCAACTAGAAGTTCTATCAAGCCTGTGCTCACTCTTGCAACAGCAGAACGCTACCTATTGTCCAGACTACGCTCCCGTCTTCCTGATGCTCAAACGCTCCATGATGCCTGGTGGGTTCCAAGCTGGGGTGACGGGGGAGAAGTTTTCGTGTTTTCGAATGGAAGTTTCGTGTGCTGGGGACTTGGAGAAGTAGAAGCGCGACGTTTTGCACGAGAAGTCCTTGCTCCTAGTGAAGTTGGCCGGTTAAAAGATCCAGAGACAGAGGAACTGGAATTTGTGACAGACCCGACGGAGTGGGTACTCAGTCAGAGCACACAAGCTGCATGCACTAACCGAAACTTCCCTCATCCTTGCAGAAAGACTCGAATACAAGGAGATTTAATTATACTCGGGCGAGTAGCGCCACTCGAGTACTCTGAAAATACCCCCGCCGTCTTACCAGTTTCCCCTGCGCTTCCCGCAGATACCCTTCTAGCGCGATATGCATTTTCGCAAGCACTATCACGTTCCACAGCGCTCTCAGTTCTTGAAGAGTCACTTGAAGACTATCTCTCCTCCGTGGCACTCCTCCCACACTCCCTCGAGAAAACTGGAAAGCCTGGTCTGAGCAGGGAAGCCCTCATCAAGAAGCTTGGAGCACTCATGAAGTTTCGCCAGGGCCTTAATCTCAACAGAGAGAACTTCTCAGATACTCCAGACTTGTACTGGACTGAACCTGAATTAGAAGGTTGGGCGTTCTTATCAGTTAGAGGTGTCTATGTTGATCCTATCATGGCTTTTTAAAACAAGGTTTCTTCAAATCGATGACAGTCGCTCTCGAGGTGAAGGCCAGGACCAATGCAGTCAACGAGAAAATTACCTATGCCACAGAGGTGATAATATTTTTCAAGGCAGAAACACCATCAACTAACCACCTTCATTCAGGTGCAATCGACTCTCCGTCAGCTACTCACGGAAGTACGTTATTTGATTTACCGAGTTTTTCGCGCAGATATTGATCTTTTTGTAGTCATCCACTCATCGGATGGAACTTGTTATCATCGCCCTTATTGCTGTGGAAGTTGTTATCGTATGTGCTTTGTCTTGGTCATTCCGCACTCTGCATCCATCTTATGCTATATCAGGCTCTGATACGGGATGGCCCTGAGCTCTGGCAAATGGCCTTCGGCTCTCCTGAAGATCAGAAACCAGCGCCTCATTCATGAGCAGGCGATGAGGATTCTTAATGATTCCGTTCCTCACTTAACATCAGGGAGTTTCACAAATTGTGGGTGTTGTTCTGATTTCGGACATCATTCATGGTCATCAGTTAGGCATAGAACTACATTCGTATTTACATTACTCCACACTCAAAATGTTACGTCTATCAAAGTCACTATTCCCCACTCAATCTACGCCTTCAAAATGTTGCCCGCAAACTACTTGGGGGCGGTTAAAATTGCGAGCACAGAAGCCACCTACTCCCTCTTGTTACTCGCACGAATCAATCTCTCTGCGTTAGCAGAGCGCGGCTCAATGGAGCATGCAAAAGGTTTCGGACGACTATCCAGGTAATCAACGTTGCGCGGAATGTTTGATCGAAAGTCACTTACATCTCCAACCCCGACGTGAAATCGGGTTTCACGTTAATTTCACATCCAGTTGAGTCCTTCCCTTTCCCGATTCGCAACGTTGCCAAGACGGAGACAATAGCAATCCAAACGCTTTGATCTGCGAGGTGCTTTCCGGGACACTGTCGTCTGTTGGAGAAGTATCAGTATTGAGTAGTAAAAAGCTGGGCGCATCGTACAGTCCGAAACCAAAGGTGTGCGGTGCAGTGCCCTCAAGGAGTTCTCCGGTGGGTGATAGATGGCGCTCCGGTTTGAAACTGGTTGGGTCCGGGAAGCGTGTTTCATTGTGTGACATCGCCCTTTGACCAGTCATTCCACCTTCTGACAACCAAAGACTTGAATCGAACTTACCAAATATTTGTAAGAACAATAACTCCTATAGACAAGGGTATGATGCAGTTGTTTGGTGCTACAGGTTGTATCCGCACCTTTTGGGATGTAGTACCCATTGTAAACATCACTGGTAGTTGTGATACGTGGGTGAGCTGCTGTATCGCATGAGCACTTGAAAGCACGATTTGGTCTTAACTCACGTATAGGAACTGTCGGTCGCCACCTACGAGTCTCGAGGTACAACGCCTCGATATAGGGAAGCTTTTCTCGATCGTTGAAATCAGGGAGACGACCATCGCCAACCACCTTATCAAGCTCTTCTTGAGCCTGGAAAATGAAGGTTTCAGTCTGAGGCCTGAAAGGCGAATATTGATCAAACCTTGATCTGGACCTCTGGATGAAGGACCATGGCAAGGAAAAAGACTTGTATGACGGAGCCGGTCTGAGGAGACACATGTATTTATGTATTGTTCACTGAGTATCCAGAATGAGTTATACTTACAGTTTCTGCGCCACCTTCGTGACACATTCCTTGTGAGCCTATCCGAGTCCCGCCGTAACTGCAGAAAACGCACCTGTGAATACAGTGGCAGCAACTCCCTTGACTGTCTCTTCGTATTCACTAGTGCCCATGTCATCCTTATCCGTATATTTGCCCAAAAGCTCCTTGACGAGAGACTGTCGTGTCGTCCCGCCAGCCTGGGCTTAAAGCATGAGAAATGAACATCTATGATTCAAAAAGAACATTACCATTTCCTCTTTCACATATAGTACGGGATCGTCGAGGACTTCACGAGCGACACTCCGGCAATCTCTAGCTAGGCGGATGTATGTTCCCCCCGGAAACCACGACGGGATATATTGTACTAGGCAAAATGAAGTTACTGAAGTGATTCCTCTTTGATCAAGCACTCACGAAATGGCATCGCTTCGAGCAACGCAGCCCGGCCAAGTGTGACTCCCTGCAGAAACAACTCCAGGAAGTGTTCAACCTTGGTCACGAACCGATCCTCGACTGATGTGACATCGTAACCGTATGCGACAGCCATGACAGTCGCGGCTGATAACCTGTGCATTGATAGTTATTCAAGCTGAATGACGATTATCCAGCTTACATACATTCTTGTATGCAAAGCAAGCTGTGTTGGGGAACCGATGAGGTTCTGCAGAAACTCGCGAACTTTTTGAAGCTGCATGGGCTGGTATTCGCGAGAGGCTTCCTTCTTGAGCTCTGTGTGAAGCATCTTCCGATCTGTGACCAGTGAATTCAAAAGCTAGGTCATCATAAAATATGGACGAACGTTGGCGCCACTGGTCCCCATAGGGCAACGACCCGGTGTTGAAATCCATTCCATATCTATGGGTTGTTGGTGTTATTGAGGAACAGCACAGAGATAAATTCCAACATACAGCTTCATTATGGAGACAAATGGTTTGTCAGCATACACTCCAGAACGCTGTTCCAGGAGAGCGTGCGCAACCTCCTCCGAATTTATAATGATAAATTCATGTCCGAGGATAGTTGAATACATAAGATCGCCTTGGCACCGTGCATCATTAAGTCACATATTACACCACTCAACTGAAACGTACCATATTTCTTCGCCCAGTCGATATACGACAGCCAAGGTGCAGAAACATTGACCTCAAGCGCATTTCCGAGGATCGGTAGACCCTTCGGCCCTGGAGGGAGTGGCAAGCCCCCCCGGAGCCTACGTTGCCTCCAGTCACGGATGGAAACGCACAGCAGTGATACAACTGTAAAACATATCAGGAGCTTCGGTACTGTAAACATTCTTGAAGAGTTGGGAAGGAAGCTCTCTCCTCACAGCACTACAACTTCGTGTCAGTTATAAAGCTGGAGGATCATTATATGAAACATTCCATTTGATCCATCGTGCCCTATGATACTTCCGAATTCGCGATATTGAAAAGCTTGAGGTTACCATGCTTGGATTTTTGGCTTAGGTGTTGAAGAAGTGGCGCGATCATTATGGATGGCCCTAACGAATGCTAAAATTACTCACGGAAGGCATGCCAGACCTAGACGTCGTTAGACACACTGCGCTAAACAACGAGGTCGTGGCACTGAAATGTCTCAGTCTCCAAAATCCGACTAGGAATACTTACGGCAGTCTGTAATATAGTCTGTTTCACTGGTGCTTGAACGAGAGAGGGCTAGAGGGTTCCACTTAAAATATTAATGATTCCTAACATGGCTGTGTACTTATCCAGGAAGAGCCTAGGAGCCTTCCCCTTCGGGTTGAAGTACATTCCCTCTCACGTCGGAGTAAATCAGAGATTATCAATGCAAGCATCCCACTGTTGACAAGAAGGATACCAGTCACTTTGGTATACAATATGAACGTTTTCCCCGCTCACGTACCTACAAAATATTGCGAGAGCGTCTTCAGTCAGCTTGGATATTTGACAATCACGCATGCCTGTCGGCAATATACGTAAAGTCCTTAACCTTACGTGCGTCAAGTGCAAAACTGCTGCATTCTGAGTCCGCAGTGACAAAATGAGAGCGCAATAAAACTACACCACCAAGATATTAGTACTCCAACTCATCGTCTCTTCGTGGGTGGCTGGCCCATAAAGTCCTCGGCCGCCTTCCTCTTCGAACCGAAGCCGAATGCCACCTTCGTCCGCTCCGAGGGCACAGGAGTGCCAGTTTGTGTTGGTGTATCTGCAGCGGACGATATACGGGAAAACCCTGGTTTCATAGCTGGGGGTGAGATCGACCCATTAGCAGGCATAAGGGACGAAAAGCCTGATGGGGCAGGACTTTGTGAATTGACGTGCGACTGCAGCTGCGGCGCCGGCAGTGTCATGAAACCAGTGGAATCGAGCAATTGAGCACCCCCGCCCTTCCCTGAGTCCTTCTTCTTGCTCTTTGTCTTCTCAGTCTTGCCTTTTGACAGCGGTTGAGGGTCTAAGAACTCTGACGCTTGAGGGACAGCACTATAGAATGAAATCAGCCATGGCAGCAAGGGAATAGACAGAGGAAGAACTGACCCTCTATTACCAACAGACAGGACGAAGTGAGCCTGGCCAGTTTTCTCCTGGCGGATCTGGAAGGCACGATTCATGCTGAGAGGAGTATCACCACTTGCCATAGCTGCCTGCTTCTTCTCCTCCGCAATCTTCTTAAGTCTTTTCTCCGTCTTCATCTTTCCGGAGCCCTTGCCATGGAATTTGTGGGACAGCGCTTTCCATGCTTCCTTCGGGGTGAGCGAACGACCATACTCATCGTAATAAACAATGTTGACGTCAGGCTTGTAGTTCTTGAACAAGTCCAGTTGCGCACGAGCCTCCTGTTGTTCTCGAAGTCGGTTCTCGTATTCCCGAGTCGCTTGGTCCTTGTTACCACCACGGGACTGTACGCGCTCCAATTCGCGCTGTGCTTGTCGACGACGATACTCGGCGAGCCATAAATCCCTTTGCAACTGTACCACCTCTCGCTCACTCTGATCTGCAGATGGCGGTGCCAATACGCCCTGCTGCCGAAGAAGTTGAAGGGTGGCCGCCATACCAGAGCCGAACGTCTTTTCCCCTAACGTTCCGACCTCATCCTGGTCGCCTGCAGCATTCTTCTCCTCTGCTTCGGTGACCTTAATAGCCTCTTCTATGGCATTTAGCATCTCCTCATCGATGTCGTCCTCTTCTTTGACGACGACCTCACCGGCTTCGATTTCGTCGAGGACCTCATCACCTGCAGTCGCCGAGCCATCACGAATGGGCGACAACTGTCTTGTCCGGGTGGACTCTACTGCCTCTGCAGGCTCCACCTTGACCGCAGCCGGGTTGTACGATATAGCCCGAACAAATTCTGAGGTATCATCAAAAGTCAAACCGTTGGCATCACCGTCTTCTGTGTCATCTATCTTCATGATGTCATCCACATGATTTGATTGCTCTCGGTTGCGTTCCTCTGCGACTAAAAAAAAAAAAAAAAAAAAAAAAGACAATCACTACAAGGTCTCGAAGGTAATGCAGCAGCTTACCTTTACGGGCAATCTCTTCTGGAGAAAGTTTCTTGGGTTTGTGAAGCTTCGCTCTTCGGGATCGAGCAAGGGCAGCTTGTAGCTCATCGTCATCGACAAAGTTGGCGTCTAACTCACGTGGCCTAGGCACAATCGGCTCCTGATCAACTTCTATGGCATTCTCGTCAACCTCAATGGGGGCACGGCGTGATGAACGTTTCTTTTTTGTCTAATGAGTGTCATAACAGGTCAGATGAACCGTGGATCTAAAGCGAAGCGTAGTGGTGCTTACCTTTGGTTTCTTGAAACCCACATCTCCCTCTTGTAGGTAATCATATGTTTCCAAATTTTCTAGAAGTAGCAGAGATTGGTAGAAGGTTCGAGGGATAGCGAAGAAAGGACTTACTGGCGTAATCTATTGACAGTAGAGATTTGTTTACGGTCGCTAGTTCTTGTTTCGCCTGAGCACCGTTGATTTTGGTCGACGTAACAGAGCTGCCTAAACGGAAATCCTAAGTACAGTGTCAATTGTGGACTCATGTTGTGGATAAGACACACACGGTTTCGCGAGCACCTTCAATATCCTCATCATATTTTGCCAGAATTGATCTCTTCATTCCAGCCTTGCCTTCCGTAAATTCTTCGTCGTCGTAACCAGTGTAATCCCGTTTTTTGACTTTCAGCTCGTTATTTTTTCGGGTGCGTTCCTCTTCGGCCATCTCAACATTCTGAAGTTCGTCCTCTGTATAAAAATTACACAGGTGTATTATAGAAAGCTTCCAAATGAACGCACCTTCATTGTCAAGAATACGGCTGTCTTTCAGAGTAAGAATACGGGCATCGCCTTCTCCAAGGTCTTCAAAGTCGTGGCTGACTTTGAGACCAACCAAGTCCTCTGCAGATAGACCGTCAGACAAGTTACTCTAGATTGCGAGAGACGCGTACTTTCTGTGTACTCGTCACCCTGGAAAACTTTGTCCAAGTTGTCCAGTTCCTGCTGCCTTTTCTTCGCCAGCTCCTTATCACGCTTCTTAGCTTTCTTGATCCACTTCAGGGTATCTTCTGCATCACCGTCGGGGTCACCAAGCGTTGTACCCTTGAGAGAGGCGTGGAGCTCTCGTCTGTTCCTCACCCTGTAGTTACAGAAAACATTAGCAACAACCAAATGACGTAGACCATAGAGCCAGGAGATGATACTCACTTCGCTATGCGGTCAAATATTTTCCTGGAAGAAGAAAAACGTTAATCAGAACGAGTCATATACTCTGCAACGAACCATATAAATACTTTGATTCTCTCTCTTTTGCCTCGCGCTCGCGCTGCTTGGCATAGTTATCCTCCGCTTGCTTCTCTTTGTCGTCGGCTGGTGCGGAGTCATCTGTAAGAGGCTTGAGACCGAGAGAAATACGAATCTTGTTGGTCTCCTCGAGACTAATGCTTTCCTCCATCGACATTGTGGCTGGGAATGACGAGCAAAGGACTGACGACTGACTGGGGAGTAAGTACTGCACAGGTGAATGAGCGCTGCCTTAGTCTTAGTAATCCTTATGTAAGTCGAGTATAAAAGGTTTGTGAACTTTGAAAGTAGTACGGCCGCGTCGGTACTCAGGTAGGTACCCCAGGACCCAGGTCATTAGCACTTCATGAACACATTTCTTTCGTCACTGGGCAGCTTCAAAGTATGCGCATGTCTCCTTTTTAACCAACCATGGATCATCCATGAGGGCAATTGGTCTCGAAGGCAAGAACCACCATCCTATGTGGATCCGGCGTATCGTTATCTGCGCAGCAACCAGCCGTATATAACTGGCCTTGCAAGACATGAGACCCGCGGTACGTACTTTGATGTCTGCTTCACTGATTTTCGCATCCCACACTTGCTCCATGGCAACATATACAGAAGGAACCACCATCTCCCCTCTATTATGGACCGTCTATGGCAGCATATATCTTCGTCAGCTGGTGGTCACATAAGAGGAAAAACTATGATGGTCTTCCCCTTCCAGGTCCAAAGCCAGTGGGTAGCTCACTTCGCGCCAATCTCGACGAACCATGGATCACACACACGCACTGGGATTTATGATACACACTTTGGCTCTGCACTTTGCATCATATCCCCACGATGCATGGACTTGTAGTCTCAGGCTGAGCCGGATACCATGGATGAACACAAAGTCACTCACTTTTCCGGGAGAGGAGGGCTTCTCCAAACAGTATACCGTCAGTGCGGATCGTTCTCACGAGGGATAATTGTAGGACATAATTCGGTGAAACCGACGAGGTGCCTCAGAAGTTGCCGGTGTGTGACACATCAAGTGATCTCACGGTGGGAACAAAAAAGCTCATGAAGTAGGGTTGATGTCGTGCAAATTGACGGTCCCGCAAGGCTTACATGGGAATGCAGGTCTGATAGACCATCTACCGCTTCTTGGTCGTCGCCAGATTGGTTTAAAGTTAGCACTAAGTTGACAGGACATCATGGGATCGTATTTTGACACTGGGTTGTATCCGTAGATTCCGTACACGACAGACTGTCTGACATATAATAATGGTAGCTGAGTGCCTGATCTCCGAAATCAGCGCTGAACCTGGATGGACCATGTAAAAATTCCTGTTGAGATGTGCCCTCCAGCCTTCGACCTTGCGGAGGCGCACCGGTCGACAAATAAGAACTGCTTCTTTAAGAGCTGCTTCGGGACGGAATGTTTGTGGTGGAACAAATGCTGATGGAATTTCCAACGATCGTCATACTTTATCATCGTTGAATTACACAACCGGCGGATACTATACCGTAACTCAGCGAAGCTGAAGTTTACATTCAAGGTTATATACGCACAAGTCACTTCTCAGTCATAGAATGCTAGGTTTATCAGAGTAGTTGCTGGAGGCCTCTCCAACAGGTCTCTCTCTATTAATCACAATGATCATTCCTTGGTTGAGCAAATGCTGATACACTAATTCACCTCGTAGATCGAAGCTACCTATAATATAAACTACGCCCCAACTCAACAGACGTACATGATTTGACTGCATTTTTTATTTCATTAGTACATATCAATGAAAACATGGCAGGCGTACATTTTCTCTGTTGTTATATAGCATATACAGGGCCGGGTTTGTAGTCTGCAGGACTGTGTTTGTGTTTGTAGTCTGAAGGCCTTGAGAGTCTACTCTCGATGTCGTCCGGGAAACCGTCGATGTGAGTATGTATAGTTTTCTGCAGTGAGACCTGAACACCCCCGTCTGGGAATGACGGAGTATAGACCTGCTGGCTATTCATAGGATTTCTGTTACTCGCACGTGTCGCCCACGGGTTTCGTGCGGAAGAAATAACGCCCGTAGTGTGATGGGAATCACCGTGAGAAAGACCAAGACCGACGCGGACGATAACTGAAGAAAACTGGAGGAATGAAGGACATGAGAAATGGCGGAGAAATTGGACGGAATAAACTTGCCACGATACCCTGTGTCAGAGAACTGTTAGGTCAAGCGGAAATACGGAATTAAGCTATACAGCACTCACAATGATCGGCGACATCTTGATTAGTATCAGATTAGTTTTGTAGGGGTGAAAAATGGCTGGACTTACTGAATTCAAAAAGATGAACATGGCTGGTGACCCAGAAGTATATGTTGTAATCATCACCACAAGTATGGCTGAGTACACAGAACCTATCGGAGCATGAACACTTGCACGCCAGAGACGATATTGGTACTCACCCGATTCTACTATGATGGGCACCAAACGGGAAACTTGGGCCTCTTTACCCTTCGAGAAGGATGAAACCGCTCTTTGGATCTTCAAAATTTTAATAGCAATCAAGGCTAAAACGCAAATTCAGTCCGAGTCCCGGTGTAGATTGAAATTGAAAGACAAACATGTGCAAATGACATTCATGGCAAGAGTAATTGAATAGAATGTCGTTACGCGGATGGAGAGGGCGCCGAAAAAAACGTTTTCACCCGGAAGGACAAGGCTGAGGGTATATACCCAGAAAACACCAATAGCTAGGTTCCGTGTCAAGCATAGCGGAATGGCGATAGAATAAAGACAAACCAATGTCTGCAATAAATAACAAGAAAGGGAAGGTGGTGATGAGGTAGTTCCTGCCCCATAAAATGAAGGAGCGATATAACTGCAGAGATTGTTTAGATCTGAAGATGATGTGTTTACGGTACGCACAATGAATGCATCAGACACTAGTGTAACAGCAACATAAAGACCACTCTTGACGATGTTCTTCCAAGTATCCCATGTGCCATAATATGTGCTTGGATAATTTGGCACTCCCTCGTTTGAAGTGAAAGCGTCCATATTCCGCACGATATCAATGACAAGGTGCTAGAGCGGTACCCATAAGAAACATGGATTATGCTGATTCAAGGAGACTCATACTGCCGTGATGAGAATGAACAGCGAAACTGCAGTCCCAACCAAGTAATCATTTGGCCGAGAATGCTGCCTGTTCCTTAGCACAAACATACACTCATTGAACACCATCAGGTATACGCCTAGACAACAGTTCAGCATAGAATACAATAAGAAACGGAATAACAACAACCATATGCCAATGATTCCAAAAAGACGCCGGTAAGCTCAGCCTTCGGGATTGTCAGCACCATAGTGGCTCAAGTTGCCTGCATTTAGATGGGCACGTAAAATGCATACTCTCGTCTAATAAGTGATTCACGGGTCTGTCGCACGCACCCCGACGGCCACCTGATACCTTGAGGGCATGGACGAACTGGGTAAAATCAGTGATCAGAAATAGCCATAGTGATCATGGATAAAAATTTTAAAAGACAGTCCTAGGTACGAAAGGCAGATCCCGCTGTGATATCAATAGACTTGCACTCACAGGTGCTTTGGAGCACGTCATGGACTCAGCCGCGGCCGGAGCATGCGCTTGCCGGACCTTCACCCGGATGGAAAGACTTCTTAAAGCTTGATGTTGGCTTGATGTTACGATTCTTGGCTACAGTGATGATCAAGCCGAATTTCAATGATCATGCCGACGTCATGCTAGCATTGCTAATAGCTAGGTTAACGGCTGTGAAAGGATGTAGAGCATCGGAATATGCCGAGGCTGTTCCACGCACACTTGGCATGAGAGTCGGTGTCAGCTATTAGTAAGGCTGTGGAGAGCTGATGCCCGTCAAAGATTGGATACCAGTTCGATTTCCAGAGATGCCATTCGTCCTTCAAGCTTCAAGCTCAAGCTAGCGCCGAGCGGAGACTGGCAGCCGACCACCAAGTAGTCACAGGATTACCAGAGCAGGTACTATCACTTGTTGGCAGTGATTATGTAAAGCGGAGACCACGCCAGAAGAACTTCGAGGATTTCAATCAGATTTACCTTGTTCGCCAGTGTCCGGGGAAGATAAGAAGGTGCATGATCGATGTCAAGTCTTGTCAAGTTCGAGACAGTTTTCGTACCTCGGTCAGGGGCCTCCGCGGCCTACAAGGCACGCTACCAGTTAGTACTAGTGTCGGTTTCTGTGCATAGAAACTCTATCTAAATCAACCATTCACCGTAACAAGTATGGGCCCTTGGGAAGCCTCAGAACAGATTTCGCACACTCTGACACGATATGAACTTGGTGGAACACCTGAAGAACTATAGTGCGACACATTCCACCCTGCTTCCCTGGCAAGCGGACAGCCGTGTTACACACCACGTATGTTGAGGACACGATCGGAACACTACTCCAGTACATTGTACAGAGGCCGGATGTCTCTTCCTGTCAGTCATGCGTCTTGTCTGATATCATTTAGGCCTCGGGGTCGGCATGCCCTTCCATGATCATGTCCCAACGCGTATATCAGGGCGGCCAAGTAACTGCGTATTTTCTTGTTGCTGATGTCATGTTTTCTCCATAAACTGCTTTGGAGATAGTAAGACATAGTGCGGCTGTTACATTTAACTATGATGTTACTGACGGTTCTCTCGGAATGTATCAGCTCTTCTCCTGGCGATGATGCAAAACCCGGGGGTACAAGTCCGCAGAAGTCTGCGCGCAGACCGAAATAGACACCGTGGTCAGCTCGGACAGGCTGCTCCATTTCGGGGACAGATCATCACAATGTCGAGACCGTCCTCCTGGATGTTCAAGTTCTCCGATGGTACCTGCTGCACCATTAAGTTGGTACTACATATACATCTTTGTTCCGCACGCCACCACGAATAACGACGTCTATTACTTCATCCCACAAGGTGTGAAATGCATCTTTTTCTTGGTTGGCATGCCATTAAGAGCTATGATTATACCGAACACATGGCGCGGCATGGGTGAGCAATTACAAATTGACCTGTGATTGACGCTGATCAATTGCGATCACACGAGACGAAGCCAATACATACCCCAAAGTGGCGAGCCGAATGATGATCTCAGGAGCTATGCCTTTGGCACAGGTCGCCAAATTTGTCAGCCGGATTTCGAGCTCCATCGTGTTAAATTTTGGCGTTATGGAAGAGTAGAGAAGGAACGACTGTCTTTCATCTAAGGCCTTATGGGAGACCATTATGGAAGCGTCTTGAGCCTCGCGGCATCAATCTGGTCTGCAGTGGTTTCGATCCTCGCTACTTTCGAGATTAAAAAAGTTTAACGACGAGAAAGGCAACGGGCCGCCCGGTATGGATTTCTGACCCTGGTCATTGGCCTCCTTAGTCACCCCTTGCCCTTCCCTCGTCTCATTGTCCCCGAAATAAAGGACTTGGTGGCGGAATTTCATAGACGTACTTTCATGGCTTTCCTGTCCTTCACGATTTTCACGCTAATAATCTCTGACGTCCACGCGTAATGTCCTCACGATTCATGATATACAAATATTCGCTCTCTACATCTCCGAAGTGATCATAAAAAAAGGATGCACTGGAATCAACCACTCTCAAGACATGTTGACCTCACTCTCAGCAATGGCGGCACCGATGGAACCAGATACGTCGGGACAGGACACGGTTTCTGGAACGAGGCTCTTAGTAAGCAGCCCTGCAGACCAGACAGGGTCTAGTGGCACAGAATCAGGGTGGATCCTGTTGGTTTCCGCAATTGAAGACAGATCGCGAACGCTGGTGAAGCACGGTTCCGAGAGCGACTTGCTATGCGGCGGGCTACAAGGAGAAGAGGAAGATGTGCGTCGTACCGGGCTCGCAAACAGACCTGATGGCGACCATTCAGAAACGAGCGAGACCGGTGACGCAGAGGGTGTGGACGGAGTGAACCTCTGGAAGGTGCGTTCTCCATGTCCCGGAGTACGCGCGCTGTAAGTGGGACGCAGCGTGAACAGAATAGCGGGATCACAGATTACAGTAGATCTCTTGGTTGCCAATGTCGATATCTCCTGTTCCTGGGATTCATCGGCAGCATCGCCCACGACAGAGCATTCCACGTTGGCAGGCGGGGGGCTAACGTAGACCGGGACGTCGAATGTATTGTTTGCAGAAGCGACAGAGAGAGCACCGTTGGAGTATGGAACAATATGGCTGCGGTTCCCTCCTGCAGACGGCGAGTATGAGCAGTTCAGCCGAACAGGAGAGAGAGGCTGATTTCCTCGAGGGGAGCCGGTCCAGAATTGGAGGGAAACGGATGACGGGGAAACGGACGGATCTGCATCACGGGGAAGCGACTTCTTATTATAATGACCCAGCGTGTTACAGACAGATGGCCAAGAGCTGCAAGACACAGATTCAGGGGAATGCTTCGAGAGTACAAAAGACGAGGCAGGAGACGCCCAGGGCGTAGGTGACTGCAAGCGACCGGTCAGGATATGAAGCCGTGGCGGAGATTCCCAGAGATTAACGACATTACAATGACCAAGCTCTGGGTCAGTGGAGTATGCAGACTCCGAGTAGGAAGAGACAAGCTGGGATGGCGTCGTCTCGGCAATCCTACGTTCGACGTCTTCAAGCCGCCGCAGGGCAACGCTATGCGGTAACACGAGTGATTTCAATCCTTTCGGCCTCCGGGATGAGGCGGGTGTGAAGTAGATTTTGACGCTAGTTCCTGGTGAATCTGACTCTGAGGTTCTCCCCGCACCAGTAAAGAGATCGAAGAACGCGCGGAAGAGTCCTGTAATGAGAGACAAGGATTTGTAGAGAAATAGGAGAAACGTAAACAGGGCGGAGGACATGTTCGCGGTGACTGACGAGTAAGGACAGTGGTAGTCTTGTTCACGAAACGTACGAAGAAGTTGGAGTTGAGTCGCGATTGTTAGTGCCAAAATACTTATATAAATTCTATAGTGGCTGACACTGATCGTCACTAGTTGGATTATTGTCAGCCTCCATGTCGACCAGCGACCAGGCGAGATTGATTGGCTGCTGACCCTGAGTGAGCGTCTTCGTTGTTGCTCACAAACGGTGTTATGCTGGAGATCGTGCATGTACTAGTAGTCCTCATTTGCTCCATAGCCTACAACATGGTGTGATTCTATATCGTTCTAATGCTCTGAATTCCAAGGTCCTTGGTGACAATGCACCGGTCTTTGTCCCTTCCCTTCCCTCCGTCGAACGCCTTCATTAATGATTCCTGCCCCTCATCGATCCTGTAAGAACGGACCAGGAGTTGGGTATTGTGGTATATGATATAAACAAATAGTTACCATTTTACAGAATGCGCAGATTTCTCCAATATGACTTTCACAGTGGTCCACGAAAAACGAACCAAGGCTGGGAAACCAAAAGTGGGATCGACTGATGCATTTATCCAGGTTTTTGTCTTTGGATCTGAAACCACGCTCAGCAAGAGGCAAATTTCGCACGACGGATATAACAGACCCGATGGATAGCCACTCCCGAACCCTCTGTTCCACTCATTTCCAGTGCCAGTTGTATTGTCTTCTTCTAGTAGTTCTTCGAAGGTCCAACCATCAACGCAAGCATCCCGCGTCACCTTTGCCGCCACGCTGGCTGCTCCAACAATCTTAAACTTTGAATCTGCTTTCGTAGTCACTGTGAAACTGATGCCTGGGAATTGTGCGGAAAGATACGCTTCATAAGTAGTTGTGTTGCCCAGAGCATCCACATACACCTAATCAGAGAGTGGTTAGTACCCATTCGATAATGCAGGGCTCTGTTAACCTCGGACAACTGGAGCCCACGCTGGAGAACTTCGCGTATGAGCAACACGGTTGCATCCTGGGATTGTTTGTTGAGATTCGTTGGCGGAACTCTTAACATTCCGGCTGATATTGCTTGTGGGCTGACCACCATTAAGACGTCTCGCGAAAGACGGAAGGTGTGTGCGTACCTGATTACTCGGACAGACCATCCAAGATTTTGAGCATCGGAGTTAAGAACCCCAAGCAATTCAGCTCGCTTTTCTGGAGTGAGTGTTTTCGAGTCTGGTAGAAGACATGGCTTGTGTCATGATGCAATTTGACGCTTGAGAGGTTATCTTTACCAGCGAAACCCAGCTTTTCTAAATCGGTCTTCCAAGATGCAGGACAGTATGCAACACCGTAAACAAGGGGTCCAAGAACGGGGCCACGACCTGCCTCATCGACACCGAGGATATATGGTCCTGGTGCTGTAGGCGTTGGAGAATGGTAAGTATACGAGTCTGTAAGTGGAGTCGACGGTCCAGGTGCTGAGGGAATCTCTGTACAATCAGACTGGGACATGATTTGGTTTGTCGTGGGTTGTCTTGGGACTCCTGAGTATCTTCTGCTTTTCACAAGTGGTTCTAATTCACAGACAACGCTATGTAGAGGAGCATGATGTTTACGCGTTCTTTGCACCTATTGATTTTTGTTTGGCAAAATGGCTCCATTGATATCAGTATTGCCACTTGTACAATGGCTCCATTGATATTAGTATTGCCACTTGTACTACTAGTAGGCTAGCTAGTATGTAGTATCAGTTCAGACTCCTGTTGGGGGAGACCACCAAAGCCGACTATCGCTCACATGGACTTTGCCCTCCGAGGCTCTCTTCTCGAAGCAATCCTGGAGGTAAATCACTAGATCATACATAGTTGTGTTTACAAATTGCGTTCGTTCTAACGTTGATGTACATATTGAGAGCCGACCTGATTATCAGTCCGACGTGCTAGTCCCTACACACTGCAGTGTATTACAATGCTCCATCGCTCTCGAGCTTGCTCTTGGCGCGTTCATTTGCTATGCAGAAGTGACTTAGCGTATAGTATACTTCAAAAACGCCGAGGAACACACCTGCATGCTTGGCCTTCTGCTTGTCAACTTCGTCCATCCCTTTGGTCTCTGCGATGCGGTCAATGAAGCCACCAGTGAGTGCCGCGCTACAAAGGATAGTTGAATTCGTATAATTTCAGGACCATTATGTACAATGATACTCACACCAGCTCGATGGCCTTCTTATGGTTTGCAGGTTTTCCGTTCTTTTCGACATGCTTCTCGTATGCTTTGGCAGCCTAAGCCCGGGATCAGTGATGAGTTGCTGTGTCATAATAAAAGACAAACTTCGTATGAGGCGGCGGCGGCGAGGAGTTCGTGGCTCAGCTTGGCGGTGTGTCCACCACCAGTCACCTTCAAATCATTAAGATAAGTGGTAAACTTGACATACCACCTCAGCTTACCTGTTGATGTGCCTTTGACTCTTCAGAATCGTGCGTAAACCACATGATGATTGTGTTAAAGGGGGGAAAGTTGGATACTATGGAATTTAAGACAGGTGAGGTCTTTTATACATAAAACGGCACATGAGCCACATATCAACGCTGATGATATCATGGTTATCACAGTATGGAAGTGGCTCTGGGAAAGCGGAGCGTTGCGCAGCACCCAGACTGGACTCGGAGGCTCCGATACTCACTAGAGAATTAGAGAATTATGTTTTGGTCGAAAAATATTGCCCCCGAATGCATTGTCCGTACTTTCACATTTTCCCTTTGACCAACTACTAGGACATCTTATTTCTAGGACTACTAAGTGGATTCTTTGTCGAACTGTTGAGGACAGGACAAGACCCAGGACTTCCTGAACTGAGTCGGGGTCGTCACTGGTGGCATTTTTATAACAATTTTAAATTCTGCTCCACGACGTCTTAGAACTTCAGTCACGCGCACGCTCTACTCCTCCCTGCGATCTAGGTCGACGATTTGGAGCCCCTTGTATGACCAAACCAACTACTCCGAAGCCTCAATGGAAAACCTCATCATGGTGTTCTAAAAATGATTTGGGCTCCAATCTATGACATACAGTAGGTATTTCAGGCGAATGATGTATGTATTGTATTTTTATAATCCTCGAAAGACGGATCGCAACTGGACCCCTGCTCCATCGGACACAGTCCGATCCCGAACTTAAAGAGGACCACCCAAATTAACCATGGGGAATCCCAGATAAGTTCACGACGCATGCACACTACCGTTTTCGTACCACAGTCTACTAGTTACATCAACGGCCTCGGAAGAGGTGTTGCCTCATATCATTGTTCCAATGCACGCTGCCGCATTCCTGGCAGGATTCGTCCCTGTCAAGAAGTTGGGGGTCCCTGATGTGACTCGTACAGGTGATCCCAACAAGCTCCAACTGGAAATCAGCTTCTGCTCTACAAACTTTCTTCGAATGAATGATGTCTCACGGATGGTCCCGAAATGATGTGGACCTCTCGATATTTGTCGACGCCGACCTCAACCGTTCAATGGACGCCGGCTTCGTTGACGTTGCCATGTAGTCCCAAATACCGGTCTTTAGTTCGTATACCAGGCAGTCGAATGCCCACGCACGAACGCATTAGTAGTGCACTAAAAATATTTGGGGATAGTCTACTATAATACTAGACTTACTCGTCACAATCCTGGACCCTTCAAATGTTTCTTTCTCAGCGTATCGTGATCGCATGTCTGAGACGTTTAAGCGGTGAAATTGTTATGCTGATGGTGTCGGGACAAAGGATGATGGGAAGTATACTAAGTCTTGTACCAGCTGTAACCACACTGTTGTGGCAATTTAGTGTCACGAAAGCCTCCAGCTGGAATTGTCATGGAAAGATCCTTGTCGCTGAGTGTTCGGATGTAAGTAGTCGGTGTGAAGTTGTTCTTTTATCAACTCGCGAGCAAAGGAATTTAATCCATTCAACGGTGCCTGCAACATAACTTGAATGATGGCATTGGCATCCATTGAAGTTGTAGAGCGGATACAACAAGGTCGGATCGTGCAGAAACATGACGCGACGTCCGCGTCAATATTCGAGAAAGCTATTTCGTGCATTTGCATTGGCTACAAATCACGTGACAGCTCCAATCCGGGCACTGTCCAAATTTCAAACCCAGATTTCCCAGACCGTCTATCGACGGCTTCCTCATAGACGGGGTTGGTCACGAGTCTACCATGTCACCTGGAAAGCCAGCAAAAGCAATTAGAATCAAGGTTCCACGTCATGGTGCTCAAAGAATAGGCGCAAAATTTTCCGCTCATGTTGAAGCCCTGGCTAGGAAAGAGAAAATACGCGTGGTCACTCACCAGCCCAATTACGACTCAAATAATACCTTAGCTCAGGCTATCGTGAGTGCCATGTTGTCTACACCAAGACTCTAATTAGAGGTTTGCCCTTCAGGAGTCTGCATCGGAGTGGAACTCATTGCTCATTACAGCTCGCGCTGATCGTGGACCACAGTGGGACGTCGGGACTCAACAGTGCGTTGTCTAGCCATTTCATATTCACCAGGGAATCGGAAGTTGTTCAGGTTCCTCGTAGACCACGGGTCTGACCTCTACTATGACCCATCTCCACTGATGGAATATCAGAAACAACAACGCGAGGAAGAAAATGCCGCTCGAACCTCAATGCAGCCTCCCGACTTTCGTGCACATGATCCTTCTCGTATCACTCGAAATCACTCGACCTCTTCAAACCAGAACTATGCATACGCATCACCGAGCATGTCTCAAGTGACTCCACGTCACCCTAATTTTGGGGGGTACTCGAACGTCCCATTCAACGGCATCCCCCCCAGTCACTTCTACGGTGCTGGAGTAGATGGGGCTTCTCCTGCAAGGATGGGTATGAGAGACAGCATGGGTGCCAGCATGTCTCCAGATGTGAGGAGGAGGTCGGCAAGAGGGATACCAGATGATGGATTCATTCAGTTACATGGACCATAGCTGCGCAAAACCTTTAAGCTCGTTCCTACGTATGTTATCGAATACCCATGTATATCATTCTGAAGCTTGGCTACTACGTCGGGGTCGTTGTATTGCTCACAATTTCACTTGCTTTTTGAGCAGCAGATATCAGGAACATCTCATTGTACGGATACGAATATCAATGCAAATCACCTTTCTTAACCTCAACCCAGACTCAAGACTGGGATATGCGGTCGTAACGTGAACTTATTTTTTGCAGACTACGCGACAATGCATCCCCAATGGTAGATTCGTCAGTGAATTGCCAAGGAGTGCATTGATAATCTCTCCTAGCTCTTCTCTCCGGTCCAGAAGTTCAAGAGTGTTGGAATAGTTTTGTTAAATGATGGTGAAGAGGATAGAATTGGTTCAGTACTCGCCGGGAAAAAAGAATCGCGTCTCGAGAGGGTATTTTATGTCTTCGCTCAAACGTTGCTTCGTTCTTTCTGAATGTACCTTCGTCTTTAATATTACGAGCAACTTTCGCACTTATGCTATATCGATAGGACTTGGATTCGAAACCAATTGCAGATTCTGACTCGAGACGTGTGCAACTTTGTTTGGGAAGTCACGCGCTCGTTTCAAAATGTCCCCTAGGGTGAGACAGACCTTAGACAGTCGTTTCTTCTATACTAGGACCTCCAACCATCTTCTCGTCATCCCATAGACCATTCCCTCTGTTTAATCATATTCACCAGACACTTGCGAGTTTTGGTCAGTGTCATGTTCTGAACGCGTCATTTTACTTAATGTATGCATCAGCCTTCAGCAAGTCGATGCCGCAGGCCAGTTCGAAGAAAGCGCCAACTCCGGTGCGAACCGCGCCTCCCTTTGCTCCGCATGACGCGATGGTGGCCTCGCAGCAAGGTCACATAGAGGACCTAGTGCAGAAGAGTCGAACTCTGGAACACACCATCAAGAAATTGCGCGAAGAACTCAGTCTTGAACAAACCAGCGCCAAGGATGCTGTTAACGTCGTAAAACAACAATGGCGAGCGGAGCAAAAAGAGTGGCACGCTGGTTGCGATGCTTTACAGGCGTTCCACAGGATCGCTCATCTCAGGACAGCATGTACTTTGGACGACGAACGAATCGCAGTGCTCAAAGAGCGGGAGATTGCACGGCGCGAGAAGCTTGCGCGTATGCAGAGGGATTATAGAATCACGATGTTCCAGACTAGGGAGGCAGAACTAGAGAGTCAAATAGAGGACCTACAGGCAGAGCTGGACAATCAAGTAGCTCAAACGGAACATTCACTTAAATCTCAGGATGCGCAGTATCAGAAGACTATCCTCGACTTGCAAGACAAGCACGCGACCCTTTCATCCGAGCTGAAGCAGAAGTCGGACGAAGTCTTAGCAGCTCATCAGCAACGCGAAGATGTCGAGGTCTGGTCCTTCAATATCACTTTTTCTAGTCCGTGATTGATGGTCTAACGTAGTACTAGGATGAAATGCGCCGACTCCGGGAAGCAAGAGCGGACGCTGACGCGACTACGGTTACCAACGCCTCCAAACTATCTCGGATAACTGTGCAACGTGATGGTCTTCAAGTGAGGGTGACCCAACTCGAGCGGGAGGTCGAAGAACACAAGGACAACAGTGCTAAGCTTCAACGTCAACTTGACAATTGGCAGAACTTGAAGAAAGGTGATCATGCAGAACTGGAGGTATTACGGAAGAAGAAAGACGAACTGGAAGTTGAGTCAGGGGAAGCAAAAGCAGAAGTTGAACGACTCGAGAAAGTCGTCGAGAAAGAGAGAGGTCGCGTCACTAAACTCAAGGATGTCCTCCGTGAATGGAAGGTCAGGTTTTTCTCCAACTATCACACTATATATTCACAAATACATTGTAGACGGAAGCCGAAGAGCAGCAAACTTATCGGAAAGAAGCTGAGGATGAGGCTACAGATGCGAAGAAGGCAGCGGAGAAGCTTGAACAAGAAATATCGGGATTGAAGGCTCAGCTAGCTGCCGCGCCAAAACCATCCGCTCCTCCAAAGGTAGGGCTAACTTTCGTGTGCCTGTGCCCTGCCTCAACACGTGATACGCTCAGAGCAAACAACTACCTCCTCGTACCTCTTTGGTATCAGAGGATGAGGTTGAAGATACCCGGCCTCCAGCGCCGTCTGCCGATCGGACTCGCCCGAAGGCCAGACCAGTCAAGCGCACGGAGGCAGCTGATAGTGACATTGAGCTAATTGAACCTTCCCCCAAAGTACGGGGGAAACGGAAGGTTTCTCAGGAGGACAGTCCCGATGAAGAAAGGCCTGCAGCAGAGAAACCAAAGCGTCCACGAGCAAAGAAAGCCATCGCCAGTGCACCAAAGAAAGCAAAAGTATCAAAGAAAGGCACTCCCGAAACCGAAGCCAAGAATCAGAAGATAGCCGCTGAGTCTTCACAAGCAAAGACATCTAAATCTGCAGCCAAGGGGGACAGTATCGCAGAAGACGAGCAAGATCCAGCACCCAAAAAGAAGAAGCGAAAGCTCAACGTAGGTATCTTCCCCTCCACGCAACAACCTCCGCAGTTTCAGTGGGATCAGGTGCGTTATACTAAAATTTTGCTAGCCGAAAGGGCTGAAACTCCAGGGTTTACTCCGCAGGGTGGGCTCGGTCTAGGCATCCCTACCGAGCTTTCTCCGGTGAAGGATGCACAAGCAGTTCCTCGACGACTGCATCCATCAAGTTCAGGGCCTAGTTTTAGCAAAAATCGGGGCTGAAGTCTAGAAGCCATATCGCTAAGTTCTTTACTGATCTTAGTAGATGTTTTATGTTGGGCTTGGACTTGAAAGCATGATACAACGTCACCGTTATCAACCTAGCTAGATTTACCAACTCTGATGATCATGTACATCTTGTTCTATTGACTGCAATGCACCGGAATACACCAGCGCTAATTATAAGGCCTAAGGACTCGTGGATTAATTGATGTCTTAGACCAGCTGGCAGATGCACTCAAGGATTATCGGGCAAATACGGTTGAATTGTAGATGGCAAGTACAAGGTAAAGCAAGAAAATAAGTATGTCGCCACATCATGAAACTCCTCTCGACGTGAATGTTCGTGATTAGAGCGATTATAGAGGCTTGCTATATAGACCATCCTGTCGTAGATGTACACGGCACCCTCATCCCATAGGGAGCGAGACGCTTCCTAGAATGAGTTGTGAGAGAGGTGGTCAGGTAAACGGTAAAGAGCAAGTTTGTGCGGCGTTGGAAGAAATTTATTGGCTTCGGAAGATGCCGATGCCAAATTTGGTGATCACGTATTTGAAGTACTTAACAAGTTGACTGCGTGTTTGCTTCAGCTTCATTCACGGTAACTTGCTAATGAGCTTCATCTACTTTTTCATGAGCCAGTTCAGGTACTGGTTAGATCGTCTGCTACTTAGATGGGTGCCTCCTTCACTCCCAGCAATGCAACTTGGGCCTGAAGGGAGCTCTCAGAATCCAACGATGGTGAGCTGTCAATAGGAATTTGGATGCTGAAACCTCCATTTGGGTCCTTTCAAGATACAGTTTTTCACTTGGGATGCCCACACCCCGGATATGAGCTGGTGGGAACATTTTGAGAAACAAGTCCTGCCCTTGGTAGCACTGGGTTTCACTCAGGTCTGGCTTCCTCCACCGCATAAAGCAATGGTACCGGTGAGAGTCGGTGGCTCTTAATATGTCCAAAACTAAAATGATTATAGAAAGGTTGTGGATATGATGCTTATGATTTGGTGCGCTGTCTCGCAACACGTGTTTTGACTTTCTTCCATACAAACATCCATGTAGTGGGATCTTGGCGAATTCAACCAGAAAGGCACCGTTGCGACGAGGTGGGGAACCAAGGAAGAACTTCTGAGAGCTTGTGATGCTGCAAAACAATGCAACCTCAACGTCATCATCGACGCAGTTCTTAATGTAAGGGGATAAAATACACTTCATGAGTTGCGCACACTCACTCGAGCACTACGGATAAGCACAAACTCGGTGCAGACAGGACAGAAACATTTCGTGCTGTTCGCGTCGATCCATTAAACCGGTTGAAGGATATTGAGAGCGAGAGACACGTCAAGGTTTGATTCACCTTTCCTCGTATAGAGATCTCATCAACATGACTCGCAGGGTTGGACTGCCTTTGATTTTCCTGGACGGCTCGGAAAGGTAATTCTACCCTATATTTTGATTGGCTGAAGGTAAACGTGCAAGCCAGTATAGTAGCATGCAATGGAATTTTAATCATTTTACTGGTCAGTCTGCGCCAGTATCCCCTTCGCTTTTATGACTGACATAGCTCAAGGGTTAGACTGGGATGAGCTTACGCGAACCAACGGTATATTTCGCATTTCATCAGAAAGACATGAGGGTTGGTCGAAATGGGTGGACACCGAGAACGGGAACTATGATTATCTCCTTGGAATCGATGTTTGTCGGTCCCGTTCGTCAGAGCGCTCATATCTAATTATTCACATGGGGATTATAGATTGACCATCGTCATCCTGAAGTACGAAAGGATCTATTTGCATGGGGCTCGTGGGTTCTTGAAGTACGTCTTCTTTGTGTCATTTCTCACATTGCCCGCCAATATTGCTTTAGACCACAGGCGCCTGCGGATTTAGACTGGATGCTATTAAACACATGGATCGCAGATTCCTTCTCGAGTTTGTAAGGACTGTTTTTATTTATTTAATTCATATAGTAAAACTTACTATCGAAGATCAAAAAATGTCGAAACCAAACGGGCAGGAAGCAAACGTTTGCGGTGTCAGAGTACTGGTCTGCGAAGTAGGTCTGTTCTGGAATCCACGATTTACAGGCTCCTTAGTGAGAACAGCTTGCAACTTTTAATCCCATATGTTCGGGCGTTCCAAGGCCAGGTGTGCCCCTCCATGATACAACTGACTTAAGGCTTAATGGCAGCAGACTTCCTTTTTCGACGTACCACTACACGAGAACTTTCATAGAGCCAGCAAAGCAGGTGCTTCATACGACTTGAGAACGATCCTAGATGGTTCTCTGGTGAAGCTGAGACCAGGAGATGCCGTCACATTTGTCGACAACCACGAGTGAGTACTGGGACTGGGTATTTTTACTGTCCTATAAGTGACTATTTCGCCCATAGCACGGTAAGCAGATGTTATCATAATTATCCATCATTAGGCCAATGATAGCTTCAGCAAGTTGGTCAGTCTCTGGAGAGCTGGGTAAGCTACATCACACCTCTAGGAAGCTTCGGAGTAACCTCGGTTAGGTGGACATCAACTTCAAATCTCAAGCATATGCTCTCATCCTATTACGATGTCACGGATATCCGTATGTGTCATCTTGCCAAAACGTCAGCCTGATATGAGCTTCATCCAGATGCGTTTTCTACGGCGACCTGTATCCAAATGATGAGTGCTATGACGAAGACACCTCCCGAACTCTGAAACAGTTATTGCTTGCGCGGAAAAGTTTCGCGTATGGTCCGATGGTGGATTACTTTGAGCACAGAAACTGCATTGGATTTGTGCGAATGGGCGATTCCGATCATGCTGGGTGTGCAGTGGTGCTCAGTAATGACCCGATGTGAGGCCCTTCGTGTATTTCGCACCGGCGTCTGTTTATCATTTCTTCAAGGCTGGACCTAAGTACATGCAAAATTCGAATGAACGTCGGTTCGGTAAGTATCGATCATGAATCATAGTTACGTCATCTGCTAATGTCCTGCATTATATAGCATCTGGGAACAACGTTCCGCAGCTTCTTTGACGGCTCCCGAACGATTGCAATCGATCGTGACGGTTGGGGCGTGTTTCCTTCCTCAGTAGATGGTGTTGAGGTCTGGATCGAAAACAGGGAAATAAAGTAGCTGATAATCCGAAAATGTGCAGCTGTATACATTTTTTATCAGCGAATAGTCCATAAACATAAAACTACAATGATCGTGACTGCTGTTCTGACTCTTATTTGGAAAATCCAATGGCAGACTCCTCCGATCGCGAACTTGAGATATAGCTTTGGACGCCACTGCCTTCCTGAAGCTCCAAATAGTCTTCCAGGTCATATTTCTCTGGATAGGATGCTCTAGGGTGCGGTGATCTTCTGGCCAAAACTATGGGAGCTTCACTACTCCGTTTCTTGATATCTCGAGGAATATTCTGGCCATCAAACAATGCGGCAGTTTCTTCAAGAGTGCGGCCTGAAATAATAAGTCCACTACCGCTCGAGAATGCAAAAAGCGATGAAACACACCTGTCGTCTCTACAATGAACACAAACACGAATAACAGCTCCAGGGCGAGCCATCCGCAGTAAAAAAGGTACTATTCGAGACATTCGTCAATTAATAACACGAACGCATCAAATAACTCACATATTTCCAATGTATGGTTGTGAGTGCCCACGGATTGACAAATGCGTTGAAAGCATTGGTTCCACAGAGAGTAAAGTTCTGTAAAGGACGTTATGCAGTGTTCAGAGATCACGAAAGGACCAACCATAATTGCAATCCCCTTGGCACGAATATTGTAAGGCAGTATCTCTACCGTGTATGAGACAAGCAACGTCGTGTATGCGAAGGAATAGAAGAAGAAGAATATGAAAATGAGCGGCACAGTAGCTGGAAAGTTTGTTATTAAGTGCACTAGTGTATATGACAAGGTTTCGGACTTGCCTGTAGCAGCTGCAGTATTCCCAGTCGCATCGAACACAACCGTCGTAACTGTCCACATAGAGAAGACTGTCCAGATGGTCAGCTAAGTCAAACCATCAAATCAACTTCATATGATATTACTGACCGATCAGCATGCCAATATTTGATATCAGGAAAAGCTTCCTTCTACCCAACTTGTCAACAAGCATCGTGCCCAACAGAGCACTAGCTAGATTAAAAATCTGTATATACGAAATGAGCAATGACTCCGGCTTTCTGAAGAACGATGGATAAACCTGCAGGCCGCCGTTAATCGACGCTTTCGTTCCAGTCTTGGTTATGCCGCTGTTGAAATTGTTACCCAATGTACCACTGTTGCACCCTGAATACATACATCCCCTCTAAGACAACGTTGATGTAATACGAGACCAGACCATTGCCGCTGAAAAGAACATGGATTAATGCCCGCGATAAGATTAGGGTGAAGCCAATCAGACCTCCACTGCGAAAATATTGTGATCGATACAACAGTAAACATCCGTCGTCTGTTGGCCGGAGTCGAGATACACGTCAGGTATGATGAGCCGGAAGTGAGCTCTCGTTCAAGATTCAAAGCATGTCGGATTTGAGCCATCTCGAACAATACGAGAGGGTCGTGTTCATCTCTCCCATTCGCATGGTACTGAGCGAGGACATGCGCGGCTTGTGATTCCTATGAGAAACAAATCAGAATGATCAAGCGAATACATGGAGAAATTCCTCATGAATGCTTACCAGGCCTTTAGCCACTAGAAATCGGGGGCTCTCCGGAATGAACCTAAACAAGATGAAAGGTGCTAAGTCACTTTGACAGGTCATGTGCAGATAGTCCCAACCATATTAGCACCATTTGAATGACAGGAATGACAGCTTGAACGAATGTAGGGATTCTCCATGACCATGTCGATATTCCTGGATCATAATAAGTGGCCATACAGATCCATGCCGCTACGACTGTGAGAAACCAAATCTTTAGCATCTGGATGTCACATACAGATAATACTGCCGGAATACCACAACGAATTGTACAGAGAGGTCATTTTTCCGCGCTGAACCGAGATTAGAGGTAACGAATGAGCTATAAGGTGATTTGACACACATGCGTTGGATAACTAAGTTCAATTATAAGCAAGGGAGCTGAATTCATGGAGAAAGCTAAGCCCACGCCAACTGAGGAATGGAGTTAAACCTATGAATAATTTTTGGAATGTTCATCTTACTGATCACACGAGCGCCAATGAATATTTGTACGGTCGTGGATGAGGATTGCATGATGACACCAGCTAGCGAGATGAACGCCCCGATGAACATAGTTGCTCGTCGTCCTAGTTTATCAGACATATAAGGAGATAATGGAGTCCCCTACAGAGCTAACGTAAGCCAGGATTAATTAATTTGAACTCCCTGCGGCAACTTACGGCGAGGGAGCCAATGCTTTGAGCGGAATTCATGAGTCCTAGCAATCGTGAATAGAACATCACAACAACGCCAGCAGCGGAGTACCTAAAGTTCTGTCCTGCGGATCATGGAAATATTCCTGCCATCCGGGCAAGATCTGCAGACCTAAGGTAATGTGAGTCAACCATCTACAATAGTGAATGCTTGCGACCGACCGTTTAGCATGGATGAATCAAGACCCATCAACGTTGATGATAATAGTGGTAATATCAAACAGATATTTAGAATCAGGATACCTGCATGCCGACACTGTCAAGCGTATTGTTCATATTTGCTAAACGATCTCATACCACGATTCTTCCACCATAACTGTCGATATATCAAGTCTGCAATCGCACATTCCGGGATTGTCATCGAGACGTTGAGTTGATGGGCAATGAGGGAACAAGAAAGTGATTGAGTCGCGGAGCATTTATATAATAAGTCTTGTGCTCGGACACGTCGGGTCACTCACTTTCGAAGATAATCCGCCGTGATCGGGCCAGACGCAAGGGATCTTTAGAGATTATGTGCTTTAGTACATGTTTGGCAGAGTTGATAACTTGAGACGTGGCGGACGAAGGCTGCGTCCGAGGAGGCGGCAACTCAATCCGCAGGGGTTTGAGATCAATATGTCATGACAACTCGTTTCGTCCGAGTGGTATGCAAGATTATACAGGCGCTGAGGTTTGCAGTGATACTTTTACCTACGCGTCCCCATTCCCAACTCCCTGTCATGGCTCTGTTCTTGCTGTAAATGTTGTCCTGATTCTCGTTGGTACTCATAATCTAATTTGCTGTACTCACGATCTAAGTCCATATTACGAGCGGCCCGATGGAGGTTGACTTTTGGCTGATAAGTAACTTGGCAATAGCCTATCGCAACACTCACGGTTTGCCAGTGGACCTACTGGTTGTACTTGCCGCTCGGCACATCGGCAATTATGTTGATTTCGCAGCTAAATTGAATAAGTCGAGTTCCGCGACAGAGAGTATTTGATCGGCAACATCCGAGTCTGATCTAACCTTCTCTGTGAGTGCAATACCATCACGTTCGACGCGTCTGTTCATGTCACCATTACTTGTATCATAAGTCGATCATCGATGCAGGTCAAACAAGTATTATGACATAAGTGAGATGCAGTTTCGCCTCTATTAAAAATCCGAATTGCTCACACGTCGATATATCACACCTGCAGATCTGCAGATGGCTCGCGGGAGCATTCATTCTTCGGGAGTGAGAATAGAGTGTGCCTCTACGGCTATGCATATACCCGACTTATGACATGGTTGCAGTGTGATTCAGTACGGGGACTGGTTCATCCGTGAAGATTGTACTTGAAGATTGTACTGGCGGGGACATATACTTACTCCTGACAGTCCGAGACGTCAGGCGACTACACTGCAAAACAGCAGTAGGCCAGTCACTGAAATTTTCGTTCATTGGTTGAATTTTAGTCAAATATAACTTATTTGAGTATTGACTGGTCTCGAGACCCTGCAGTTTTACGGGCCCTCCAGCCCATAACATATTAACCTCGACTTCCTCGTGACCTCTTATATACCTCTGCCTGGATAGAACCAACCAACGCACATCATGACAAACTAGGTGGCCCTGGCAGTAACCTGTATGTACCACAAATCCTAATTCTCACAAACCTTGGTTATTTTCAACAATTTATCTACATTCAAGTTCACTACTAGATTGGATTTTGAAATTTGGTGAGCATCCGTGATTGACCGCAAGCTGCCAAATCATGATGCACGTGTAGAATTTATTAAAATTCAAATCTTTTACCCCAGCTCACCCCAAGTCGATCGAGCAAGCCGTCGGCAACACGATAACAGACAACATGATTCTCACAGCATCCACGACTTTATACTACCAGCATTCGTAGTAACTCCCATTTACATAGGTTCCGGAATCCTTTGCGATCAATTACGCCCGTCGATGTAGCCTGATGCGATTGTCCTTGGTCTCCCTACCAAATCGATGAAAGCCAGGTTCTTTCACATGAAGATTCCATATCCTGCAACTTAGTCTCGAACTAGACGTTCTGTGAAAACAATACCGCTGACCAGACGTGCTAGGAAAGAACCCGAGGGTGATTCCGAAACATCTGGTTCGAGACCACCTGTAACTATCAGTTATCTATGGTATTTAAGCTCAGTCTCCTTAGCTCATCGGGTTCCTAGCACGCCATTTGGAAAAAAATGAACTACCAAGATTGTATTCGGGAACTCGGAAGGCTGAAATTCAAATTCCAAGCCTTTCGAGTGAGTGCGCATATTTGCCCGATGCTGTGGAAGCTGATCATGACTGTACCAGCCCAAGATAAGTAGGTTGGATGGCAAGTTGGGGTGTCGGATCCACTGACGCTAAGTCCTCGGATCTCATATGACTGGTGGACAGACATGCCAGAATTCAGCAAGCTATGGGCGCCCCTCCATCGGCATGACGAATATGCCGAGCGATTTCTGTCAATATTGGGCCAAGTCTATCTGCGAAACAGCTCCCATGCCGGTCTCACCCATCCAACTTCAAGTTGAAGCCTCCTGCTTACAAGTACTATCTTTGACCCAGAGTTGTAAAATACCTTGCAAGTTGCAGTTGCCTCAACACTGTCCTCTACCATCCACATGGGACTAATTTTTTTTTTCCCACCCAATGAAAAACAGTCCCAGAGTGTTGTGGCACTGAAACAACTTAAGTGGATTTTGCATGTTGGTCGTTGGCAACGACTTTGCTGTCCAGTCCGGCATGCCTCTGGCACCATCGCCTCAACACTTGTCCACGTTAGGACACAGAATCTTGGCCTACATATCCACCTACTGCAAATCATTTTAATGTTGCAATGTTGTTGAGTTAGAGGGCGAGCAAAGGGCTCCAAAGTTGGCGCCAAAAGCAGAAAACATCATTTGGAGGATAAAATTGAATTCATAATGCAGACGCATGACATAGAAGAAATGAATCATTCGGATCGTAAAGAACGTTGCACTGTACAACAACTCCAGGTATCCGAAGGTAATGCCAACCAGTAATATCTCCAGGGATAGATCAAAAAAGCGAATGAATGTGAGGCACCATTCAATCGAAGAGTAAGAGCAATATGTAACTAAGCCAGACGAGGGAATGTAAACGTCAGGTTGGGTAAACTCCCAATACTCTAGAAAAGCAGGCAGGTAATGTACTACGTAGGTATCGCAGGTAAAATGGATAACAAAAAAATCCGAGAATGTGTTTGGATGTCCGTCGACTGGTATCCGTGTTTTGACATCAGAGCAAGACTAGAAGAGGAGGGCAGCAACGGCAGCACCGGCAACCCCTGCGGCGCCAACACGGACAACATTGGCATAGGCAGCACCAGAGCTTGCAGAGGCTGAGGCTGAGGCGGAAGTGGTCGTCGAGGCCTTGGTGGCGGAATTGCTGATGAGATGTGACGTCAGGTCACATGACCGCTTGACAACAAAGTCAACTCACGTGGCTGCGGGTGTGGCAAGAGGGGTAGTAGTGGTACCACTACCAGCAGTAGTTGCTGGAGAAGTAGTTTGGCCAGTTGGACCAGCGGAAACTGAGGGAAAGACATTATTGATAACGGATTAGATTATCATAAATAGGCAAGAAACATACGCGACGTGGAGTTAGTGCATGAAGTTGATGCTACACGCGGAAAGGTCAAGATCGAAGCAACCGATCAACTAAAACACGCACATCCAGGGTTCACAGTGAAAGGTGCGGTCTGGGCAGTTAAACCAGTGCTGTCAACAAGGGTGAGACCGATGGATGTTCCTGATGCAATGTTGCATATCCAGGTCACGGAGGTGCTGTTTTGCTGTCCCAAATTCTCAAGGGAAGCGGAAGTAGGACTACCACCAGGCAGGATGCTGGAAAAGCGTTGAGTTAAATGCAAACACAAAACGAGATAACGTTCTTACCTCTATGTAAAAAGAATGGAAGTGGAAAAAAACATCGTGAATGAATGACCGACAACCGAGTTAGGAAGTTACCAACCAGGAAGTAAGGAGCTAAACCTCGGTCAGACACGAAAGTGAGGAGAAAATGGATGTGCAGGTGACTCACCAGTTCCACCAGACCACGAGAGGAGAGTGGGCTGGCACTCAACAACGTTGGCACTGTTCCGAGAAAAGTGGTAAGACCTTGACAACCTGAGTGTGAGCAACGAGTGAAATTACTTACGGAGTGTTAATCGTCAACTGTGCGAAAGCACCAGCGACGAAGAGGGCGAGGGAAATAAAAGACTTGATCATTATGGTGAGCTTGTCGCGGGCAAGAGGAATGACGACGGGGGAAGAGGTTGAGCTGCGTGGAAAAAAAAGTGGTTGTATTTCGTATTTATTCCATCCGTGTTTATTTACATCAAACACGCCACGCCAATTTATGATTTATGTCACTGCGCTTCTGATTGTCATCATCGACGTCGCTCGCCGACTTCTTCAATTGTCGACATCGATCACCGCCTAAAAGTTACTAGTAGTTTCGTTTTTTGTTCTCGTTGCTCAATGTTCAGAACGTTCAGGACGACACGTTCAAAATGACATGTAAGAAGATTGCACCCTATTCCAGCGTAAAAATACACTAGCATCCGCAGTTCCCTAAGTATATGTTCCGCTTCCGGTTTCGTCATCAGAATCAACGTTCCCCCGCTTGTCACCAGCCGGTCCTTCATATTCTCCTTATTAATCGTCACGCATGATGTGCACGCGTGTTACAAGCCCATAGTGGTCGCTCACCCATTTGTCCCGCCCAATCGCTTCCCCAATCCCAATCCTCTCTGGCTCATCCACCATAAAACCTTCTTGTCTGGTAGAAAGCACCTTGTCTAACCGGCCAGGCGGATATTGCTCCCTAGATTGATATCCCCAAGTAAAGCCCTCTTCGTCATCATCACCCCCCTGCCATGCGTCCCACAGCCCGGCATCCTCCACGATCGTCTCGTCACTAGGCCCGATAGCATTCATATCCCCTGCAACAATGCCTCCAAGCAGTCTGTTCTCTCCCAATGCGTGTGCGATAAGTTTCAATTGCCTCGGGCGTGCCGTGGCCCCACATGGCAAAGATTCAAGATGCGTGTTTGCAATGCGCAAAGTCACGATGCCTCTTGATAGCCGAGGTTCGTCTTCGAGAGCTGGGATGCTCAGTTTGACATCAACGAACACGGCAGTGCGATGCATTTCAGAGTTGCTAAAGGCAATATTGAACGCATTGACCACTGGAATTGTACGGGACACCAGCGTGACATTTCCATAGGTTGCGTGTTCGGGCCACTTTTCCGTGCCAGTGGGAACAACTATGAAGTACCGTCGCACCCACTCGGCATTGAGGATTTGTGTGAATACCGACACATGTATTTCCTGCAAAAGGATGCAGCATGGTTCAGGACGTTCGCTAGCGGTCTGGCATCCGAGAACGTGCTGCTGGATGTAGGTGAGGGCAGTAAGGAACCGCTTCTTCCTATCGGGATTCGCGAAGTCGATGTTCCATGTCACGAGGCGGATGGAAGACGGAAGGGGCTCTCTAATGCCTTTGGCGCAGTTGGAAGTCGGAGCCCATCGCTTCCTGCGAGATGAATAGCGCACTGCGCGAAGTGATATTTGGGCATCATACATCGCTGCCTCTGACTGTTGCCGTGGGCGTACTCTCACAGGCAGAGGGGGCGATCCTTCCGTCTCCGTGTCATAAAAGTCAGAGCGCGGGGAGGAAGTTACGAGCGGTTCATCATCGATATCAGAGGGTGGGGAAGGTATAAATGACTCATCGATATCATCTTGATACATTGCTGATCAAGCTGATCGAGAATGTTGGAGGATGGATGGTCGAGCGAGTATCAGGGAGATTCGAAAGTTTCACTTGGTGGTCAGCAGGTGAGCAATGTGGTTTCAGGATAAGAAATTATCAAATAATCAGCCACGCAGTCCATGATCGTGGGTTGTGGATCCGTCCTCGAGGCTCCTTGACGCCTTCCGAATTGCCGATCTCAAAGGGAACGTGGCCTGTAAGAAGTATACACATTTGTTTTATTGATTTCGCCGGCGTCTAATCATTTTGCCACCATGGTCCATGGGTCCAACCACGACAGGTACATCTCATTCGCTTAAAGCTTTGACAACGTGGTGTCAGGTTATGGAAATAGCCGAGGTGTCAATACAAGGCCCACCGTGACGGTTGCGGAGCTTTGCGGAGAGGAAAGCTGGACGGGATTAATAGATAGCATCAAGATAGCATGTAAATTAATAACATGTCCAATGGCCTTTTCACTACGACGCATATGGCGGATATCATCGAGGGTAAATCAGAGTTCAGCCGTGGCTCTGCTGATGACACTCTCAACCTTCTCTTGCGCCTCTTCGAACTTCCTGGTAACGAATGCGCCCAGGACGTTAGCCTTGATCTTGATTTCATCAAGCTTGGCTGGTGCCATCGTGCGCTTGCTAAGGATAGACGCGAGTCTGATAAGGAGATCGGTCTATGATCAGCCGAGCGCACACAAATGGCAACGACTTACCGTCTGGACTCCTTCTCGATATAGGATTCACTGTTGTTTACGATTTTCTCCATGATACGGATGTATTGGTTCGCAGTCTCGCCGAGCGATCCGGAGACCGTCAAAGCCTCCTTATAAATGTAATCGCGGGCATCGCCGGCAGCGGCCAAGAATTTCTGCGCAAGAGTATCGAGTTCGGGAATACGACCAGCCTACGCTTTTTCAGCTCTCGTTGAGCGGTAGGTCGGCACGTGACTCACCTCATCATTAAGACCGCCACCAACGGCGCGCTGAGTTCCGCAGCGCTCGTTCAGGAAGTCAACAAACGCTTGCTCGGTGCGAGGGCCCTCATAAGCCTCAACTTCCTCTCCGCCACGAGGGAAGAACTTGATGGTGGGATAAGACGCTACTTCATAGCGACCAGCAATTTCCTTGTTCGGCTGTGCATCCGCGTCAATGTTGGCAACGACGCACTGGAAAGGTATTGTTGATTAAGGTAACCCAACAGGTAGATCATCGGGTAGCACGCACGTTGCTCTCTTGTTTAAAATCAATCGCAACTAGTGTGCGAATTGTTTTCAGGGAATGGCACAAAAATGAATATTGGTACTCTACCTTGCTCATAGATTGGTTTGAGGTTCTTGCAGTGCCCGCACCATGGCGCGGTGAATGTCACAAGAACGTCTTTCGTCTCATCCAAGGCAATTTCATCAAAGGTGTGGACATCGAGGATTAACGTTTCGGGAGGCGGTGGAGGCTTGATATTCGACTTCACACCAGACTTCGCGGTAATGCTAAGGGGTACATTAGCACAGAGAAGAACCAATGAAGTAACTAAACACACAAAGCAGCAAGTGTATCAAGGTCACGACCGCCTTCGTAAGGCTCGGCGTTGCCTTTTTCGTCAAACCATTTCAGAGCTGCATTTAACCACTGAGTATGACGTTCACCGGAAATCCATATGGAACTAACTGGGAAATCCAGTGACACCGTATGTTTGTCCCAAAGGTTTACCAGCACCATCAGCGTCGACTTTGGCGACCACAACTTTGTCCTTGGCATGGGCGAATGCATCTCCAAGCTGCTCGTACACAGGAGCCAGGTTCTAAAGTGACTGTAAGTATTTTGCTCTCGTGACACGAACAGGGGGGCATGCCTTGCAGTGACCGCTACGCGTCAAAGTCGTCGTCAACGAGTATTCACATAAAAAGTAGATACAACGCACCACCAAGGAGCAAAGCTAGGAACAGAAGTTCAGTACAATTCTGATTGCTGAGGAAGTACGCACAATTCAACTAAGCCAGGCTTCCCCTTGCCGATTGCACTGTCAAAATTGGTTGTGTCAAGGTCAAGAACGTTGGAGGCGCTGACGCCAGCCAATAATCCCGCCAAAAGAAACGACAATGACAATCTCATGATGTTTAGCAAGCAAGAAATGTTGAGTGGCGACGTGGAGTTTTGAAGCCAGTTCAATAGCCGGAGCTACTTAGTCAGCGTTTTATGCATTATGTCTTAGATAACCACGTGGTTAGTAATATTTATCTTTCATTTGTTGATCTCGGAGGAGATTCTTCCCGTAGCTTTACTCAGCCTACGATTTCTCAGCAACTGCAGCAAAATTTAAATAGGCCACCTCAATCTGACAGGGCTCCCAAAAACTGCACCGATCTCACAATCTAGAGACTGTCGATGGCAACACCTCACGAGACAGAAGACTATATCGAGGAAGAGGATGAGGACATGTTCATCGACTTGGGTGATGTCCTTGCAGAAGTTCCCGATGATGGCGACCATCCCATGGACGATGATGATGAAGGCGGTCTTCAATCTGAGGATCCTGATGTGAAGGATAATTCATTGCAGCATTTCACCAACCACAATGGTTCTGTGTTTGCTATATCATGTCACCCCACGCAACCGCTTGCAGTGTCTGGGGGTGAAGATGACCTTGGATACATATGGGATATTACGGATGGGGAAGTTATCGTGAAGCTGACTGGACACACGGATAGTGTATGCAGCGCGACTTTCAGTGCAGACGGTCAGATGGTCGCGACTGGTGGGATGGATGGGAAGGTGAGGATATGGAGAAGAGTTGGCACGGTCGACTACAGAAATTGGGAGTTCTTAACTGAGCTTCAGGGTCCAGATGAAGTGATAGTGAGTGTATTGTTGATCTTCGTCGATTATCTTCATGATATAATATTCAGTGGCTACGCTGGCATCCTCGTGGAACGATTTTACTTGCAGGATCCAATGACTCTACAGTTTGGTTGTGGCAATGTATGTGGAGGCCATACCTGCTGCCCATCTACTCACGTAAATAGTGCCATCGGGAAATACTATGCAGGTGTTTGCTGGGCACAGTGGACCAGTTCAATGTGGCGAGTTTACTCCTGATGGTAAGTCCAAACGGTTCTAGTACCAAAAAATAGCATTAAATGCTCGTTTCACCAGGCAAGCGGATAATTACCGCATCTGAGGACGGAACTCTCATCTACTGGGATCCGCGATCGCCGACACCAGTGTTCAAACTCTCGCCACAGGATGCCCGTTTCGATCTCGAGAGCATCACATCTCTTGCAGTAAATGCCTCTTCCACGCTCGCGGTTGTTGGTGGAACGTCTGGGAGTGTGCGTGTAGTAAGTCTTAGCAAGGGTGAAGTGGTCGGAGCCCTGGGAGGACACGCCGAAGGGGAGAGCATTGAAGCTGTGCAATTCGTCGACCTCATAGGAACGGGAAGCAGCCCTGGTATTGTAGTCACTGGGGGGACGGACGGGAAAGCTTGTGTATGGGACCTCACCACGATGAGACTCCGCGCGACTCTCGAACATCAGGTAAATTAATGTTTGTATTTCGAGGCTGCTGCGCTGATACCCTTCAAGGATGCTGTAACTTCATTGCTCGCTCACCCGGCACCAAAGAGTCACTTGATCGTCTCGGCGTCCGCGGACAACACACTCCGTACATGGGATGTTCGCACTGGCACACTGGTCAAGGAACACACTGGACATCATGGCCCTATCCTCAGCGCATCCCTGGGACTTGAAGGTTCTGTAGTTGTCAGTGGAGGGGATGATTCGGCTTGCTTAGTATTCACTACGGAGATCGACGAGTCAGACTAGATCAATACCCTAAGCTTAACTACATATCATGCGGAAATTATACAAGTAGTGTCTATGATATATATGCCGTGCGCCGGCCGTAGCTAGCAAGTTGTGGCGTCTAAACTATGGAGCCACATGGACACAGGATGCCGCAGCCTGAGCCCGCTGCCCACGATAACTCAGATGTCACAATTGGTATAAACATTGACCTCCTGTCCTTGTCTCATCGTGTCCCTATACCTGTCCATAGACATCTAACGCGACTGTCTGGGTGTTCTGTTCGTTCATTGACGATTGACAAACATGTATAACGGCTTCCAAGCTGATACGTCTAACAACCCATTCTTGAATAATTCTGCTCCTGCACATAGCCGCTTTCCCGATATCTCTGCGTCGACCCATTCATCTCCACCACTGCAGGCTGGGCACCAGTCCTACGACGCAGGTTATCAGCAACAGTCCCAGTTCCAACAGCAACAATATCCGCAGTTCCAAGGACAGGCACCCTACAATCAGCCACAGCAGTACCAACAGAATCAGTATGCGTCTACGTCCTACAGTCCTGGGTATGTCGATCGTGTACAGTGTATGGTGCCGCAGACTGATGCTACTGTAGACAACTTGGGCCACAACCCACTGGGATGGCGTTTCAGCCATCTAGTCCTTTCGGACAACAGCCTTCAGTAGACTTCCAGCAGCCTTACCAGCAATACCCCAACGGGTATCAGAATCAACATGGTCAGCAGCAACAGTACGGAGGCTACCAAGGCGGGTACCAACCTCAACAGCAAACCCCGAGTTATCTATCCGAGTTCGACCCATACGCATCACGCCCGACTCCTTCGCTGCATAACAGGTCCCAGTCCCAGCCCACCAGCCTTACGGGCTCTAATCCCAGCGGTGCGATGCACCCTCGGGATTATATCCGCCAACATAAAGCAGAGCTGGAGGCTTGGGATTCTTACACATGGAAGCAGATGTTCAACGCTTGTGAGGGGCTCAGCGCAGCCTGGCTCGCGCGCAAACAAGAGGCGACAAAGATAATGCAGATGATGGGCGGGGATGCTGTACCGGGTCTATTCGGCCCCACACCTGGCTATCAAGGATATGCCAGTAACGAACTCCAGAGGTGGAAGGAGGCAAGTGCTTTCTTATTGAAATACCGTGGACTTACTCACCCTTTCATCCAGATCGCGAAAGAAGCTAATTTAAATCATGGTAACATCTATCGTCTGCTGCGGGTCTTACCTAGTATTCATCCTACCTTTTTCTGCAGATACCATCGCAGCATCTACATTCCAGCTGCAAGAGGTTTATTCCTCTTATAGACAGTCGGGAGACGCTGTGAGCAAGCGGCGGGTGCGCGAATCGTGCAATGCTGCACTGACGAACTTGCCCGAATGGCCTGCACCATTGAATGCTAATCAGACTTGGTAGAATTTCTGCGTCTCGGGGTTTATGAAGGGGTTGTATCAGGGTTATTATATCATTTACGTCGTTGTGTTCCTATGTGTTGTTACGACTTGAAGCAAGGTTACTCATTAGTATTTCGTTGGTTCACGATCGACACTCTCGGAAACGTGAGATATTGTTCTACACACTGCCAGCGACCTTGGTGCTCGCAAGCTTCACATGTATTGAATTCTAGTCTTACAGCAACATCTTAAGTCGTAGCAGGACGGTACTGCTCATGCAACTTGGATCGGCAGCCCCATGGCAACTCGCGCGATAGGTTCTTTCACATCCTCATCGATGCCCAAGCCAACGTATCTGGTGTCTGGTCTGTCCTTGACAAAGTCGGGAGGGTTGATTCCCGCAAGGAACGTCTCTGCTTGTTTCTTGACGTATTCGATGTTCATGGGCGTCTGTGGGACAGCACCGATGTACATGACTGAAATAGGTTTGCATTGGCGCGATCCATAGGCAAAAAGAAGTAATATCGCGTACCTGCAGAGTCTTCGGTACCGGTATGATCTTCTTCGACAGAGTGCACGACATCCTGCGGGTTATACTCGTATATAAATGATAACATGTAATAGAAGTAAGACATACGCAGTGCCAGAAGACCATATCCCCTGGGTTAACCTTCGGCACGGACGTCATAGTCTCCCCGAGCCTGAGGTGCGGATGCTGTTGCGGCGTCGGGCGCGGACCCGAGAACCCGTCTGCCTGGAGTGTGATACCCGGGAAGTCAGGGGTGGAGATATCTTCCGATGAGGTGAGCGTAAGCTATTGTTGTTCAAGTAAGTCGGCTCACCAAAGACCCAGTTCTCTGGTTTAAGGATATCTTCGGAGCCAAGCGGGACGGTGGGGGAGAAGAATGGGCGGAGAATCGTGTACGCATTTGAGAGCATGACATCCGGAAACACTCGGAGTGTTCCCTGTGTCGGAGCAGTCTGACTAAATTCAGGACCCCGTCAGGCACAACTTGGAAACCTAACGTATGATACAGACCTCATGGCCAGCCAACCTTGGAAGGTCCTGAAGACAGTCGACTACGAAAAATGAAAATAGGATCGCTAGAAGGACGGAAGGGACACTCACTTGTCCTGGTCTACCATATAACGAGATCCGGGCATCCAAACGGCCCTCAAGTTCATATGGGTCATGCGCGCGCCAGTTGCCACTAAGAATATCAGCGTAGCATTTACGGAAGCTTTCATCCTCCCAGCGTTCAATCGAGCCACCTTGCATTCGCTCAGCTCTTCAATAGCTAAATGATTTTAAATCATGCAACGCACCATCAACGTGAGGCGGGTGCCTGTCCCATCCTGGGCCAGGGTGGCGGATACGGAATCGGTCGGCATACACGAGGGGGACATTGAGGTCAACGCCCTCGAGTTGCTTGCCTGGCTTATTGTAGAGGTTATTCAGCCATGCGGAAGCTTTTAGAACATTTGGGTGTGCGCGGGCTTGCACTTGGGAACGCGTCCAACTGGCGGGATGATTCTAGCATTCTTTCAAAAACAGTCATGAAAATCATGCTTACTACAGCATGAAGAATTGCTTGTCCTCTTCCGGGAATCCTGTGTGCCGCATCAATAATCCATTGTACGGATCATTTAGTCCAATATTACCTTTAACATGGGGATTAGCTTGAACGAAGTCCTCAAGGGCAGCTTTCCAGCCGAGGGCTTCGCTGTCATCGACAACATCCTTGATCACAACGGTGCCTTTGCGCCGAATGATATCGATTTGCTCAGCAGAGAGCGTCGCAAGGTCTTCGTACTTTACTTGTGGGATATACTGCGTGCATGGTCAGTTTGCATTAAATCAAGGAGGGAGACGGCGCTAGGGCTCACATCCGAACCAGCCTGTGCAATTTCTGTGGTGCGCTTGTCGAGCTCTTGAAGGATGTCCTTCCAGCATTCTGTGAGACGCTTCTCATAGTCTGGCGTAGCCTGGACGATCTGGCGTTTCAAGTCAATAAAGCGTTCTGGCCACGGAATTGTCTGCATCTTGCGGTGGAGAAGTGAGATGTAAAAGCAAGTTTTTTTAACTTCTCGAGCTTATATATTCCTCGTGACAGGGGGGTGGCCATTCTTATAGAAAGCGGACCGTTTTCAAGGTCAGGAGGACGTTCCCTGAGTCAGGGAGGTATTCTTGGTGCGTTAATATGTAGTGATAAGCTAGATAATGGGTAATGAGACATTATTGGGACCCGGCAGGATCTTGGATTCGCGCACTATGGAGGTGCTGCATTCATGAAGGAAAACGTACATATCAATCAATTGTTCTCGATGGCTATGCTTGTAGCACCGACAAAACACCGAGCGGAAGGGAGCTCAAGGTGCGCGGTCGTGTGACGGCAGCGGCAGCCCTCGGCAGCCGTGTCTGTATGTACCATGTGATCGGAACCGCCGCAGAAATGGGATCTGAAAACGCTCAAGCAAGATTATAATAATATCTTACTGTTCAAACTTCAAATGTCACTAGGAGGAATATGTGCTAGTCAAAACTCTAAACTTCGAAGTTGTAATCGAGGCTTTACCACGTGACCACAGTGTTTGGTGGTGTTTGGATGTCCATCACCAAAATTATTTCTGGAGGTCTTGGTCATCGATATCGACAGTCATCTCGAGATCGACACTTTTCAGCTGCTTTCTTCCTCTGCATTAAAAACGACCTGATGCTTGTGAGTCGATATTTCTTGACTTGAATATTTTTGTTGACTGCTACCGACGTATTGCCTATCCAGCCGTAACCTCGAAAACGGCTGGTCATCTGCAGTTAGGAATCCGATATCCATCGATATACCACACACAACAGCCCTGCTAAGAAGGTGTCCCTCTTCGCACGTTCCACCATCAGTTAACTCACACAGCCTGCGACAGTATGTTTGAAGATGACCAAGACTCTCTCTTTGGCTCGCCGCCCCCGTCTCCAATCAGAGGTAGGTCACCGGCCTTACCCCCTCAAGCAGCCCAAGAGAAGGGCAGAGGCATAACACAAAATGTGGGGACCATTGCACTTCCTGGTTCCCATATGTCATGTTCTGAACTACCAGCCGAACTACCAGTTCTGCCTTTAGGTGGTATTAGCACTCGCGAGCTTCCTCGTTCGTATGTGCAGCCATTGCAAAGCACCTTGCAATGGCGTTGCGCTCAGTCACCTTGTGCTGCATCATCAGCACCCTCATCATCGGCATCTTCATCGATATCTCGTCCCACTTCGAGTGTTACGAGAAAACGTAAATCAACGAAATCAAAGTCTTCGACGCCGCGTCCTGAGCCCCCACCGATAATGTTTCCGGGTCCAGATGACCCACTACCTTCTAATTTCTTACGAAGTCAGAAAGCATTGCTTGGCATAGCTGGCCTCGTTGGAGACATCAAGCTAACCAACCATCCCCACCAAAAAGTCCAAGGGTCTACGCCTTTTAACCCCATCGTTGTTGAGGAATCGCCCCAGTGTCAGCTTCCTCCCATCAATGGAGAAGATGTAATCACCTCCCTCATCAGACAGAAAAATATATTTCCCGTGTTATCGAGCATCCTGAACCTCATGGCCAACTCTCCGGATCCGTTGAGCCAACCTACGTATGCTCGCTCATTTTCGCGCCCATACGGTGCGCCCCGCATGACCGGTCCACCCCCGCTAAAACGTCGCAAACTCACTAGCGTCCCAGCCGGTGCGGTGGACTGGGACGTGCCCTATCCATTCCCGGAAGGCGAGGGCCCTGAGTCATATCACGCTACATGGGAGCAGGATCGTGCGAGGCAGTTGATTGTGCAGCTGTTGGAGTTGATCAAGGATGCTGTGCATGGTGCAGCAGCAAGGAAGCATGCGCGAAAGACGAAAATGGAGATGAGAAAGTGGAAATTGGAAGATGAGCGTCTGGAATCAATGAGCAAGGAGAGTTCTGGTGGCACGGAGAGTTCCAGGTTTTCTACAGTGGAGCCTACTTCGGAACGGAGTTTGAGTGTAGGTGTTGAAGCTCCAACAGACTCGTTGGATCAATTATTGGCTTCCCTTCTATCTGGCGTCCCATCCAACCCTCAGGATCCACCCGAGGTACCGAATACGCCTCCGGGAGAGGCCTTACCCCAGTTTGATGAAGCCCTGTTTGACAGCTGGTTAGCAGAGCTTCAAGCCTTACCGCCGCCTGAATGCCCTGATGAAGCTATGTCAGTTACGCCAATTACGCCAATTACGCCAGTCACGCCGATGCCCTCCCTAGATGATTTGATCAGGAGCAATAGCAATACCCCCGCTACTTCCACTCCGTCAGTTCAGTCCACGCAAAATCCAAACCCTGTCGTTCCTCGTCGGGCTATTCACAAGCCCATTGAGAAAGAGGTTATCCTGCAGCGCGCGCGGGAACGTCGACGACAGATCGTGGCAGAGATTGAGCGCGCAAAGGTGGAGTTATGGGAGACGAGTATTGAAGGAGGAGTGCTGGGACATTTGATAAAGGACCCGACGCTGTCTTGATCCTGGTTATCCTACTTCGATGTGGCAAGTAATACAATATCTCGTTTATTGTTCCTCATCGCTGTTGTAGGAACTGCGTGTTTTTCGTGGTGTTTCGCCTAGTCTACTTTAGCAACTGACGCCATCCGTCTTTCAACTACCAGTGAGTAGAGTTGCTTTACACGTCGCTGCGAATACAGTACATTTCTTGTAACTGCTGTATATCAAATTCATCGACGCACCACATAGCAGAGCCACAGGGGTTGTTGTTATATGATCTGAAGCATACAGTGAGGGCCTGGATAGAGCCATCCAATTCGAGTGGTTGCCGGGAAAGTGAAAACAACGCTCGTTCCAGGACCTGTAAGACTCAGCATACAATAGTACTTGAACTTCTTGAAGATGGGGGATGGATGATCTACTTTTGTGCCACGTGATACCGACGCGTCGCGTTCGGGGACGTCAACACGCCTCAACAAAGGTTGATGCACAACTTCTCGCCACCACAAATCCACTCAATGGCACCAGCTCGCAACGCTCAGCTAGATCAAGAAAAAGAAGAATATCGTGCCAGCATCATCGAGGCCCTCCAGGAGGACGAAGACCCACTCGCTGCCTACGATGACTTTGTCAAATGGACAATCCAACAATATCCTGCAGATGATATATCATCCGGTCTTCTTGAGCTCCTAGAGGGGTGCACGCGGCGGTTTAAAGATGATCTGAGGTACAAGGGCGATCTTAGATATCTGAAACTCTGGTCGGCATATGCGAAGCGTGTCGAAAAACCGACGATAATTTACTCATATCTCGTGAAACACGACATCGGGTGCGTATATGCACTACTTTACGAGGAATTTGCAGGAGCGCTGGAAAAGGAGGGAAGGTGAGTAGCTTGTATGCCGCGAAACCCGTAGTGCGAGATGGGTGAACTATTCATCTGCTCAATCTAGACACACCGAGGCGGACAAGGTGTTCCGCATTGGGATCAAGCGTAACGCTCGTCCAATCGAAAGATTGAAGAAACGTTATCGCGATTTCCAAGCCTGCCCTTCCTCGTCTAAATTCGCAGCCATCACCTTCCATCCAAGTGGGTCTCAAGTAATCGATGCCCTCCGCCGCAATCCCTTCAAGAACTACGATACACCACCATCGTCCTCAAGTAACTCAAAATCCTCATCATCTTCGAGTTCTGGTACCCCGCAAGCCTCCTCGTCAAGCCCTACAGCTCATAGCCGCTATGCTCCGATGCTCGCCCCTCCTGTCCCAGGGAGGCGCCCAGAAAAGCTACGCTTTAATCTCTCACTGCTCTTCACTGAAGATGGTGTTGAGTACAGCGCTGCTGAAGTCCGCGCCCGCTCCATGGGGCTTCTCAACAAGAAGTGGGGTCCACCTCCACCGTCAGAAACCCGCGAAACTGTCCGAGTGAACTTCAACGATGACGGAGCACGGAGCACACAGAATATGGGGTACGGAAAACGCAAGAGCATTGTCACAATAGGAGAGCCAACAGTCACGATCAACACGAAAGAGGCGCTAGCGGACGTGTTTGGAATGTACAATTCTCCAGATAAAACTGTGAAACGAATGATGCCTGGGAGCAAGCATGCGCCGGTGAAGAGGATTGAACTCATGACACCTGCAACGAGACAGACCTCGCCTATTGTCCACGTGGAAAATAATGAGAACGCCAAGACACCGGGTAAGTGTAGAGATTCACTTTGCCCTGGGGACTAAATTATATCTCTATTCCTTAAAGGTGCCTTCAAACCCTTCGTGGACGAGAATGCGAACCGCAAGGAGAATAGCACCCCTGCGGCAAAGGTACTTATCTACTTCTTTCTCTCGTTCAATACTGAACTGCTGGTAGTTCAAGCCCTTCGTGGATGAGCCCCCGAAACAAACGTTTATCACTCCTGACATTGGTCGGCGCGCGCTTACAACAAAGGACAGCACTCCTGCTACCTCTCTCAAACCGCCCAGCACCCTTAAAGTCATCTCTGAAGAAAACTCGGGACGAGAAAACGAGAATACCAACGTAAAAGCCAATGTCTTCTCTCGTGTCTTCACTCCTGTATCTCAGAAGGAGCCCCTCACCCGACCAAATTCACAGGGGATGAAGACTAGCCTTCTCAATGAAAACGCAGGTGTCTTTCAACCTCCTGCTTCCAAGCCGGACACAGCACCATTTGTTCCGTTCGACTCCAAAACGCCATTCAAGGTCTTCAGTCGTCCACCATCCAATGAAGGTGGGGAGAATGCAGGGCACGTTTTTACTCCGAAGCCGAGCGCGTTTAGACCGTTTGTGGATAGTGGTACTGTTGCCACACCTGGAAACCAGGCGGAGCGTGGGGCACCTCTAGGTCTAAAGCCACCGGCTTCCGAGACCTACACTGATGAATCCAGTGAACCCGCAGACGACCCTCAGCAGAACTTCTCCTCGAGCGATGAGCCTTTTGAGGACGGCTATGTCGAGGCAGAAGATGGAGGTGATGTACCTCTTTCCTCATCTTCAAGCGTCAGCGATCAGTTCGAAGAAGAGTACGAGGAGGAGCTACCGCAGCCTCTTGGAGGTCGCTTCGGCAAGATCAACGTGATGACTCCCATCACAGAACGTACCTTTGAGTTCAGCACTCGCGGACTCCCTACGCCAGGTGAGAACAATGCAGTCGAGGCTGCAGAACGACTCGCTGCAGAGCTGAGGGAGGAAGATGAACGTGAGCGGGGATATGTGCACGATGGGGACGAGTCGGATTCATCATTCGCTTCCTACGACCGTCCAGGACCGGCCCTGCAGTACCAACCAGCAGACCTGGAAGTGATCGAGGAACGCACAGGGACACTCAGTCTCTCGGACGCTATGGCAGTAGTGTCTACTTTCAGACCATCAAACCCCTGCAACCCCTTCGACCCTGCTATTATGTCCACACTGCTTTCCCTCTTGCCTGCAGACCAAGATTTCCACGACCTGCGAGGGCAGGATTCAGGCATGCTTGACGGTCTGCAGAAGTTCGCCGCCAAGAAGGGCAGGCGAGGGAGCGGCTCAAACTCCAAGGGCTTCGATGACAATGTGTTTATGGTGACCCTGGAAGGAAAGAGACTAAAGGTGATAGACAAACTGGGTGAAGGCGGCTTTGGGGCAGTATTTGCAGCTCGAGATGTTTCGTCCAAGAACGAGGATGAGGACGATGACGAGGATGATGAAGACTTTGACGAGGATGACGATGGTGATGATAGTTCGTCGATGCTTGCCCTCAAAGTCGTCAAGCCCCGGAACCTATGGGAATTCCACGTCCTACGTAGAATCCACCGCATACTCCCCGAGACGCTCCGCCGCTCCATCATCCTACCGTACGCCCTTTATGCGTATCGCGATGAAAGCCATCTGCTTATGCAGCTATGTCCGCAAGGCACCCTGCTCGACATCGTCAACCGTGCTGGCACTGCTGGTATCTCGCAGCAAGGGGCATGCCTTGATGAGCTGCTCGTCATGTTTTTCACGATCGAGGTCATGCGTTTCCTAGAAGGAATGCACGGCGCAGGGTTCATCCACGGCGATCTCAAGATCGACAACTGCCTTCTACGCCTCGAAGACGTCCCAGGCGGTGTGTCCTCCCTCTCAGGCGTATACCAGCCCTCTGGTGATGGCGGCTGGAAATACAAGGGCGTCAAGGTTATCGATTTCGGGCGGGCACTCGACACGTCCCTCTTCCCTCACGACCAGCAGTTTATTGGTGACTGGCCAACAGACGCACGAGACTGCTTCGAGCTACGAGAGAAGCGACCCTGGACATATCAGACCGACTATTTTGGTCTTGCTGGCATCGTCTACTGTATGCTGTTCGGCAAATACATCGAAACGTCGTCCGTCACGCCCAATTCTCCTTACAAGATTACGACGCCCTTCAAGCGCTACTGGCAGAATGACTTATGGACGAGGCTCTTTGATCTTTTGCTCAATCCTTGTCTCGTGCGTCAGGACAGCAAGTTGCCTCTGTGCGAGGAGCTTGCTGATATCAGACATGAGATGGAGGGTTGGCTGCAGAACCACTGCAATCGGAGTAGTAACACGCTCAAGGGCCTACTGAAAAAGATCGAACTTTCAGTGTACACTGGGTAGCATTCCATCTCTTATTGTTCATAGTTGCTCACGTCTTTGTATATACCTACTTGTCTTGCTGACGCCGACTCTGACTTGGTTCTCGGTCTACACGATCAATTTATGCCAAAGACGATAGCTACAACATGAACCCAGAGGTCATCTGGGCAGTGAAAACACAACAACCGTGGCATAAAACTGCGTGGAGATAATGGACAACGGATAGCGAGAAGAAAAGACGCGGACACCGTGCTACTCATCATTCGATCATGCGTGGCCCACGCCGCCCATTGGAGGAGCCGGGCCAGCTTCGTATGGGTGGGGGGGACCATTCGGTCCTCCAGGGGGCATCATCATGTAGGGAACGGCGTGTTGTACTGCAAGCATATCCTAGCGTCAATCAAAATAAAACCGAAATTAATTGGGCACGTACATTGTGGGCTTTGGTGATAATATGGGTGCGCATGAGCAGGGATAGGGGTAGGTGGCATAGATGGGCGGGGGCCGGCACCGTTGGGTGGGGGAGGGTACGTGCCGGGCGGTGGTTGCATGTATTGTGGCGCTACGAGGATAGATCATCAGCCAGAGTTAGCATCCACGAATATGAATACACACGAGGCATCTGAGGCATAGGCGATGCAGCATACATGGCTGTGGGACATCAGGGGCTGTGGTTCACTATCAGGCAATCATAAACTCACGTTGGCCATTCGGTGGCATGCCTGGTGGGTAGGCCATTGGTTGCATGAACGGTGTTGATACATATGCACCAGGTGGGGGAGGCGCCATGCCGGGCATCATGGGCTAAGCAAGTTTGAGTAAGATTCTACATGAAATATGGATATGCACACCTGTCCGTGATAATAAGGGTAGTAGTAAACACGCTGTTCGCCACTATCTTCGTATACAGGGTGTGGGATAGGCGGGGGACCGGGCGGCGCCATGTGGACGGGCTGCTGAGGCGACGACTGGTGTTGCAGGGGAGGGAACATACTCATGTAGCGCTTGCCGCTGTAAGGCCACATGGCAACTGCAACGACGGGCCCTCAGATTGAATCTCAATACAAGAGGTGCAGGACATACCAATTTGGCTCGCCTCCACAACTTTGTTGTGCTTGAATGGGTTGAAGTCGTCCTTGATATGGATCGCTCCCTTCTTGATGACCTTGGCGCCAAAGAATGGATTGGACGTAGGTGACTAGAGCGCTGCATCAATCCACGATCAACATTCACAGGTAGGATGACTCACCGATTCGGCTGGCTTAGCCTTTGGCGACGCAGAAGCCGACGTGGAACTCGGAATCGGAGACGTAGGACCCTAATTACGCAGACCAAAACATCAGTCAGTAACGAGGATTACGAAATCTAGCAACCAGTATTACAGGGGTGGAAGCATTTGCCTTTAGATTGGTGGGCCTGAACGAGGAGGCATTCGCGTTGAGCCGTGCGGTGCTAGTGGGCGACGTGGGTACGGCAGCGCCGTTCGTCTGGGTCGCGGCGCCATGCGATGGTGTGGGTGAGCGCTTCGGGCCTTTGAACGCCGGGATCGGCTGGATATACATGCTGACTATGGGCTTCTTGCCAAACTCCACAGCCTTCGTAGCAGTAGGTTTGGCGGCAGAGGTGGAGGTTCCAGCGACGGGAGCCTTTGTGACGGTGGGCGCGACAACAGGCTTGGCGCGGGCAGCAATAATCTTGCCAGACGTGGAGACCGGCATGCGAGAGGCGCTGGGGGAAGGACTGAGGGTAGTGGTGACACCGATGGCACGAGCGCTCGTCGAGGCAGCATCCTGCGACGCCTTCTCGCGAATTTGTCGCTGTTTCTCCTCATCCTTGGCAAGAATAACCACCAAGTCATCAGGGATGGTCTGGTTCAACTAAATGGACCTCGACAGTCGAAACCAGTGATAGAGGGGAAATACCACAAAACTGACCTTGAACGTTTGGCTGAACTTCCGCAAGTCAGCCGTCAATTTGTCCATCTCATTCTTGAAGAGAGCCTGCTTCTTTTGTGTCAAGCGTTGTTTCTCGTTTGTCACAAAGTCGCGGAATGCTGGTAATGGATCCGCCGGCGGCTATCATTACCACAGCAAGAAGGAGTGATCGTCAGTATCCATAAGTCGACCGATCATAGGTAAAACATTGCATCGCAGCAATTGAAACAAATAGATCAAGATCGGGAGAGATTTATGACAACTGACCTTATTGGACGATGATGTTGATGGCGTAGGTGAAGGAGACTTGACGACAGGAGGCGTCGCGTCCTTTGCAGCGACAGGAGCACCGTCAGGGCCATTGACCGATACTTTAGGAACATCGGCTTTTGGAGGGGGGCTTGTCGCAGATGGCACTGGAACGCTCTGTTGTTTGCGAGCGCCTGGCGGAATATAGGCATTCTGCCCTCGAACAACCGCGCCATATCTAGTAAGCATGCCGTCAGCCGAGACCAGAGATGACACCTGATCGACGCACTTGTCTTCCTCGTTCATGCCGCTGTCGTCAACGATGATATTCCTCTCCTCGGCTATATGGGGATTACTGATGGCACCCTGTGAAAAACAATCAGGCCATGTTAAAATAGAACTTCTACGACCCAAACATACATTCAAAATTTCGCTGGCAATGCGCTGAGCTTTTCGCTCCTTCTCCTTATAGTCAGCAGCCGTCCGATCCAACTTGGTAGTGTAAACCTCCTCATCAAAAGAAGTTTTGACGCCAAACATTTGTTCATTGGCCGCGAATTGGTCCCAAGACACGTTGGCGCCGGAGCCCGGGCCAAAGGTAAGTTCGTCGCCTAAGCCATCGGGGTGCATCCCTGTCGGAGGCGGGGAGCTAGCACCAGCACCGGAAGGCTGCCAGGCTTGTAGTTCCCGTTCACGAATTGACTTGCTCTTGCTGATATCAGCGTCTGTTCGGAAAGCTGGTGCACAGGAAGTCACAAGATCAGCATCGAAAAATCATGTGGCTGGATCAGCTTGCTGTGTCGAAGAGAGGCTGAAGTGATGAACTCACAGTCGCCATTGGGAGCTTTAGCGTCCGCGGGACCGGACTGCCAAGTGTCGATATTAGTGAGAGCAATGAACAGTGATTCTCTGAGCGGTGCGCCAAGTTTGGATATCTCTTTGACGTCCTTGAGGGTGACACCGTTGGTGTCACCATCGGTAGTGGTAGATGATATGACACCCTCATACCGCTGAGCAGTTTTGGTGGACAGCGTGATAGTTGTGCCCTAAAATACAAGGTCGGTGGACATATTCCCGGCGCAAGAGAGTGAAAACGCACGGTAAGACCAGATAGAGCAGGTAGAATGCGCTCCTGTTGCGCGGGGTCATGAGTGCGAGAACCGTTAGTCTGAGCACCAAGCGGAGGGAATGCTGCCGGAGTCGCGGGAGGAAGACGAGCAGGAATGGTGGCAGGTGAGAAAGTAGGAGAGGCCCTAGCACCTGTCTGCCAGGCAGGACGACTTGAATGGAGAAGGGGGTAAGTGATGGAATAGGATTGTGGCAAAAGTTGTGATAGACTGACCGAGGAGGGTCTGCCATTCCTTTGCCTCTTGGTTTGGGCTGGCGAGCGGCGGTTGTCATTGTTAATCCGTAGATAAAGAGAAAAAGTAAAGAAAACACAGGAAAGAAATGCAGAAGAGTTGAGGTGAAATGCCGACAGATAGCGAGGAGGACGCGACTAAAGACCGCTACCAAAAGTACCTCTGGCTTGTGAGAAGTGTTTCGACCTGGTTGTTTTGTTAAGAAAAGAAAGAGAAGAAGAAGAAATAGGCCTGTCTGGAAGCTGGCTAGGGGGGAAGGACGAGCTGACCAGAGGCTTCAACGTCGGGAACAGCGTCGACGAGTCGTTCACTTGGAGAGTATACCCAATTCCTTGAAACCCAAATTACAACGACATCTAACCCGCGGGAATTATACCTTCTTAAATACCCCGAATACCCTAATCTTTTTTAATTAACACACAGCAAATCACCCCCTTAATCTGCCAGTCCAACTGAACCCTGCACAATAGCATCCCCTGCATTCAAAATACAGTCCATTTCTGAACCAATAACACGTTTTTCTCCTCCAATGTAATAAGTCTTCCGTCGTCAACGCACGCACGGAGTTTCAAATACTGCTCTCGGGGTCCTTGACATGAGGCACTGTCCAGAACACCCACGCATACAACGCGCTGGAGGGGATTCGCTATCAACCAAAATGTGCAAATCAAAGAGCACTTTGGCTCGCCGAGCGGGGGTATTTGATCCTTCGTTACAGCGATCATGTCTATCGGATAAATAGTGAACGCGTTCATGATCAGTGCTCGCTCCCGGAAATTTCCGTCAGGAGCAGACCATAGTCAACAGCTCACTCAGCCAGTACAACGAAAGCGCCATCGCAAAAAAAAAACCGGCGTGTGGGCTTTTGAAAAGCGCGAGAGGTCCGCGTACGTGGTGATCACGGACACGCCACATCAACCGGCGCAGTTAAACTTCCTTGGCAACGTGGAATGGTGATGAGAGGCTGGAGCAACTTGGACCCGTCCTGGAGAGATGGAGGTACCATCCTCGATACACACCCCAGGCCGATAACAACACCGGCGAACCAAAGCGACCAGACAAAAGGAGGTAGTACAAAGAGCGAATATGTGGCAGGCTACTACTAGCAGCACCATATTTGCACTCAGCGACTGCTTTGAGACAGGACGCTAAACGAAGCTCGTCCCGCGATAAAGAGATGTGGCAGTGGTATGGCACAGGTATGCGTGCCAGTATATAGAACTCGGATCGCCCAATGGCACCACTTCAATCGGCCATGAGGATGTGATAAGAAGACACAAAGACACGAAACCAGTCACAGACGTTCTCGAATATCAAGTCAATTGACTGTCCTACTAATGTGGTGTGCACGTTGCTTGTACTTGAATTGTGGAAGAAACCAACAACTAGGCTTCCAAGCAAGTAACCATGATTTCGGAAGCGAAGGATACGGTTAATCAGAGTGGTCCAATCCTAACGCAGTGCAGGGATATGTTATCTTTGACTGAACACTACTTCCTGTTTACGGCATCAACGAGGAACTTACCGGTGAAACATATTGTACACCACCGGGTCATTCGGAACCCAAGCAAACTTCTGAGAACCACTGGCAGGTGAAGGAAGAAGCGTATGGGCAAGGAAAGCTTCCATTATGGAAATTTGCACCCTTAACAAGGACGAGCCTAATCGAGCACACTGATAGCCGGGCAAAGCGTGCAGACTTGCAGGCATCCCAGCCTGGATACACACAGGAGCACGTAGAAAACGTGCTGCTCTGAAAGCGTTTGCTTACACACACGTCATGGTGAGTTTGCAACCAACAGGAAGGTGAAACGTCACTTATCGTATCATAGTAGCCGGAATATATTGTCGTCTAGGACATCATGGTCATTTGAAGGAAAAGCGGTCCGATCGAGAAACAGGTAGTAGTAGACACTGTGATTTGGGTATGAGGTAGAACTAATTCCCGCTACCTCTAGAGGGTTCTTGACTCGGATGCGACTGCGGGATGGGGAATCTCCTGTAGCAGTTACTAGACGAAGCGCAGCGTCTGAAAGACGTTGACGCTCGAACCTCGTTGCTCGCCATCAGATTCACTACATAGTAGTCACCGTGATTTAAGTTTTAGTACGGACTTTCGACGGATGTGCAGGAGAATCTAGACGCGGCAAATTAATTTGGAATGAATTTATGAAGGACTGACGGTATACAGGCATCCACTGTTCGTGGCTGTCGCTTGTGGTGTCCTCCTTCCATTAAACATTGAAGATGATATAAGTGTCATTTCCTGCACAACACTTGTGATTTTGTTATCCAAGCGGGTAACTTGAAGTGTCCAGCATGAGTGTGAAGCCGCGTCATCGTTTCAGAGTCACAGAGGAATTGCGATCGTTTTGAATCAGCCTGGATGATCCTGATCCTGGTTTCCTTCCTGATCATACTTACTGGACTCGAAGCCCATTTGGTCATTATACAAAGTGTAGTCTCACGGTGCCACAGTATCACAAAAATTGCACAAGTCAGATATTGCCCGATATAGGATGTGGTGTGCCAAAACACATGACACAACACTTTTGCCGCAATGCCTGTAGTGTTGTGACATGCTACATCCCCGACTCTCCGAAGGAGAGGAGCGCTTTATTTTGATGATCGCTATGTCCCATACAATCCGTATACGCGTGTCTAAATTTTCGGAAACGGATGGACAATATTCGTTATGCCGCGACGGCATGAGCTTGTTGAGTCAGCCTTGTCAACATTTCGGCCTTCGGACTAATGCAGGTGTTGAAAACTGACCGGAATCGGGATTTCCTAACTAAATAAAAGCAAGTTTAGGTGTGCCTTTAATATTTATCAGTGCTGCTCTCTGTGTTTTGATTCTTTGCATTCCTTCGTGCTTCGTGCGCCGTACGATCTCCAAATACTGCATCAAGTTGTCGCTCACGATGTTAAACGCTTCGTCGCTTACGACGTAAAATGTGTTGTCTTTCGCCGTGTCAAACATGACGTCTTCTTCCCTTAGTGCTGTACGTGCCAGTGATCCATAGTGGTTTTCTTTTCCGGACGATCATTTACTTTCTGCGCTATCTGTTCTTTTTTCAGAATGGTTGAAGTTAGTATTGTACTCATGTTCGATCGATGTCCCAACTAAAAAAGACGAACGCGTACGTAGCGTTCTTTCTTGTATCAAAAGCGATATCATACGCTTATCTTCCATGGTCCATGTTGACGTTTTCTTCTAAATGGATTGCGTATGTGATCGTACGTCTCTTAGTCTCAATCGTTGTGTAGCTGCAAATCTTTACTTTGATAGGACCTATGGCGTTGATGCTATGAGTCGCATTCGGGCTCCTAAGCTGGTCGCTTCTGTTGGTGATTCAAGTTGCGATACTGAATTCGCTCTGTGGTTAACTGCCGATGCAGAAGATTTCAAACTTGACAGATTGCAAAGCAGTTGTCTTCGTTCTGCGGTAGAGAAGATACATCCCGCTAGTGTGAGTGTTATGACTGGGCGGGCGAAGATACGATATGTGCGCGCACTTTTTTTCAATTTGTACGTGACTATACGTCTCATTTGTCGATGCTCAATGAACAAGCATTTTTCTCAGAAATTCTTTCAGTGACTCCTTATGTCGACGTAGGAGTTGGCGATTGCTTAGATTCGATAGTAAGGTGTTCACGCATATATTTTCTCTCGATGTTGTACTTGTATCAGAAATATGTACATGTGACGAACTTGTAGTGTGAATGAATCTGGGTTTGATTAGATGCCGAGGCGAAAACGCGCCAAAAGGAGAGTCGGGGATGGGTGCCTCCGCGCCGCTACGATAGGATTACTATGTAGTACACTATATTGTAAGGAGTGGAACTCCCCTGACGACGGACTCCCTTTGTATCGCTTTGACGTGCCACTCCCTTTCTTTGCTTTGACCATCCTTCGTAGATATATAAGCATGTCTGTCGCTTTCGTAGCTAAAGTGAATTAGCCCCCATTTACTCACCCTCTCATGCGATCTACTCATTTCCACTTCAAATTCGCACAGTTCTCGCTGCGACGCTCGTAGCAGACTTACAATATCTAGATGATATACTTCAGATATTGCAATGTATTGACAATTTGACATGTTGTAAAACATGTAAGCTGAGATTTACAGTAACGTAAACACGAGTTTAGGACATATAAATCATCAAACACCTCATCGCTATTGTGGCATCACCTCCGTTGTCACTGTCGTCATCGTACTGCACAATGCACATGCGCGCGTACGCAAGGTCGTCGACCTTGGTACAGTTGCGAACACGCAAACTCGACAACTATGGTTAACTTTTCTGAAACACCTCAGTAACGACGCCTTATGCATGATTAGACTATTTGAAGACGAACGAAGCTTCATTTGAGCTACCAATAACAGTTTTGTGGTCGCTCAAACCCCAAAATTTGGCCGGTCACTAAAATAGCGTCAAAAATCATGCAAAATAGCGCAATCGACTCCTTGAGTATGATTCTAGCGTCAAAAATGAGAAATATCTGAAGTTCGACCCCCAAAAAAATTTATAACTCTCACCTGCTCAGGGCACGCTCGAAAAGACCCAGACGAAGCACTCAGTCGTCAGACAGAGACAATCCTGAATATGAAGTCAATGCCTTGGGGTCCAGATTACGTGCACCAAGTCCTGAAGAATCTGTTGAAGAAGAGCCCCCTCTGCACCTATTTTTCGACAGTTTGAAACCTGATTTTTCTGAGCTCGACACATCAGACTTGCAGACAGGATCAAATGTAAACGACTCGGAGGATGACTGGGATGATGAACAGTTGTTGACTGCGATGTTGAAAATGGAGACCCAGACTGGGTCCCAGAACATCTTCGAAAGAAGGCGGAAATTCGTGCGAAGTCAAAGATTGGTGAGTGGGCTAATTACAATTGAAGAATACCTGGCGTACCTTTCCAATAGCAAGACCCAAGACTTACACCAATACCTTTACAAGTCAATCAGAGCGAAGTGTTCGAAGGCACATTCATCAAGAAGACAGGCTACCTATGTATTTCTACCAAAATTCCATTGTGAGTTGAATCCCATCGAAATGGTGAGTGGCCTCCCTTCAAATGTATGAGATTCAAATGCTGTGGGGCTGGTGCAAATATCGGTATCGAGAGGAACCAAAAAACAACTTTGCTGAGGCTAAACAGGAAGCTATACAATTTCTCAATGCTTGCCCGCTAGATGTGTTGCGTCGTTTCGCCAATCGCTCATGGGCCCGAAAAATGCGTGGGAAAATTCGATTGGGGTTGTTTTTGTTGACTTGTGGAATCCAGATCTGAAGGCCATTTGGCACCAAAAAACTCCCTCGCCTGCTACTTATGTAAATTGTCGATTTTGCGTGTCCACAACTGTAGAAATTCAATGTGTGCCATCACGTGCCACTAATTTCCAACATCTGCGATCGTCGATCGAACTCCGCTAAGTCCAGTTCCTCGCTCACTCAGAGGGAACGCTTATCGCC
>KV448244.1:0-63339 GCA_001658105.1 Rhizopogon vinicolor AM-OR11-026 | reverse complement strand
CATATGGATAGAAGATGTGCATATACCCTCATTTGAATCTATCGTTGACCTCAGTGATTTTTGTTTACACCCAGTGATGGGCGACGGTCACACGCGTAGAACTAGAAGTTAATCAGGGGGAAATGTTTATCTACCGTCGCCCTCACTGATTTTTGTTTACATCCAGTGGTGGGCTGACTGTCACACTCACAGAGCTACTTAGAAGTTAATCAGGGGGAAAGGTTTATCGCCCTCACTGATTTTTGTTTACATCCAATAGTGGGCGACTATCACACGCGCAGAGCTAGAAGTTAATTAGGGGGAAAGGTTTATCTACCGTCGCCCTCACTGATTTTTGCTTACATCTAGTGGTGGGCGACTATCACACGCGCAGAGCTAGAAGTTGATCAGTAGAAAAGGTTTGCTCCAAAAAGAAATAAGAATAAGTACCTGTGGTCCATAAGGTCTTGTTGCTCGCATTAAATGGGATCCGAGATTATGTTTGGCGTCCAATAGCTAAATGTGTCTAGCTCTCAGTGTTAAGATAGACTCCCAAGGCAGTTAGCTATCATGAAAGCAGCAAGGAACATCTTCCGAACAGTTATGTATCGATGCATTGCGCCCGACTAACCTTGTTACGCATCAACATTAACGCTGCGCATGCGCAGCCATTGGACCCTAATAATAATTACCCCAAGTCCCATCCTCAAACAGCCTCGACGCCCTACGGTACAGCTTGATCACATCATATCAGTACTAGGCACCAGTTCCTGGGGGCTGTAACCATGTGAACTTCATGACGAAGCTCTGATCTTTGGGAATAACCAATGTGCCAAGCAAATCCGATCCTTATCGTTTCACAGACATACTATACTAGTACTCTCTGCACTGCAAAAGGCTCCAACCACACTGGCCCTGCAGTGATTAGACCCCACATTTCACTAAAAGGCGAGCAATAACTATTGAGCCTGGCGCCCGCAACGTACGCGTTACTAAGTCTCCAATTGCTGACCTAATATACTGGACAGATGTCAGTCGATATGTCTGTTATACGCGAATGTGGTCTGATTGCATTCTGATGGAGAATATTTGCACGCGCACACAGAAGAACGAGGATCTCTTCCTATCTCCTCTCGAAGTTACAAACAGAGAACTGATCAGTGGGTGCCACACGAAATCTATCACAGACATAAATAATTGAGTGGGCTATTGTTAGCCTCGATACCACATGTCAAGAAGGGCATCAAAATCTGTCAGTCTCTGTCTAACCTCGTTTAACGCTACAGGTGATATTGTAGTTGTTCCATGTTTCATGCTTCCTTGATGCTTCCTGCATTATATTGTGGGACAACAATCACGGCCTCATTGATGTTGAAGAACTTCGACTCGTCGCCATGGCCTTGCGGGGACCTACTACTACTGTGTAATTTGGCGGATTTGAAGATCAAGTTGCAATTGGATCACCCGGCGGCTAACACAGTGACACTGACAGGGCTGGGATATACTATTTCTAGCGACTCCTGGTTGCAAAGATGCAACTGTTCGCAAGAAGGGTCCAGAGAAGCCCTGGACCAAATAAGGCTACGGTGTTTTGACAGGGCTGTAAGTAGCCATTTCGGCCATGATACATTTTGACACTTCCCCGTCACTTTCCATGCACGTCAGATCATTGGGGAATTAGATCAATTGATGGCAGGTTCGTACTGCACTCCAAGTCCATTCCAAGTCCTATAACATTCTACACTTCAGAGTCTGCTCACTGCCATGGCTATTTGGTAACCGCCGGACTTGCGGACCCGTTGGTGTGAACAGTTTGAATAGGATTGAATTCAATTAATTCGATCAGAACCGGGTGCAAACCATCATGGAGCTTCTAATCATCTTCTATCGTGCTACGCAGATCCTATCGGATCCTATCTAGTCAGGGACTCACGTACGAAGGCCCATCAGTTTATTTCTGTATCGCCTATCGGAGACTTTGCGAACCTATAAATGTCATGTCACCTGGGAGCTCTGAAGGTATCCTTGCATTTCAGTAGATCGCTCCCCATCTGTACACCGATGGACGCTTCAAGTACTCTCAAGCCAGCTGAGGTCGCTGCTGTTTTGGTCGAGCAGGCTGTGGCCAAGCATAACACGCGCTATGACAAGACGTTGTTCAAGGCGGTAAGTGATCAGTATCAGTGCGTGCACGTGTGTGCAGAATCATCTAAACTCTGTCAAAATTAGTTCCTTGCTGGTGTTATGTTGTCCTTTGGTGGTCTCTTCGATGTGATCATCAGTGGCGGTTCTGCTGGCCTGCAAGCTTCGAACCCAGGAATCGTCAAGGTCTTGGGCGGTTTTGTCTTCCCCGTGGGACTCGTTATGTAGGTGCTTGCAGCCTCAGTGTTAACCATGGCTTGACTGTCGTGACTATCCATAGGATTGTCCTCCAGGGTCTTGAACTACTCACGAGCAATCTTATGGTACATAAGTTAGTTTTTGTGCGAACCGGTTCTCACATCATCACGTGATTTTATAGACCTTTCCTATGGCTGTCCTAAAAGGAGCAATTCCTTGGTGGAGTATTCCTGTTAACTGGACAATCGGTGAGTATCCTTCAATATTCCCCCGATACTCCCTGTTCGGATACTGAATGTACTTTTGATAGTCTTTTTCGGAAACCTTGCCGGAAGTCTGTTCTTCGCGGCAGTCCTTTCGAAATGTCAGTCTGCATTCATTGGCTTGGTTTGTATCGTATTGATTGACGCGGTCATCATATTTAGATGATGGATTGGTTGTATCTGATCCCTACGCCTCTTACATAAGGTCATTCGCTGTGTGAGTCGCTTCATATCATCAGATATCCCAATACCTCAACAAACTTGTGCCAGCACGAAGGCTATCACTCCTGACTGGTACCAGATTTTGATTCGTGGAATTGGTTGCAACTGGTTGGTGTGCGTGGCTGTTTGGGTGCGTACATTATTGTGTTTCAAGAATCAGTTGCTGAGTCATCATCCAGCAAGCAGCAGGAGCCAAAGAAACTTACTCAAAGATCATTGCTATCTGGTTCCCCATCTGGGTGAGTCAAGTTGACGCATGTGCTGATCCTGAACTTATCTATATTTTTTTTAGGTCTTTGTAGCATGCGGATTTGACCACGGTAAGCTACAAAGCTTTCGGAGACAGACTTCTATTAATACTCTCTACCAGTTGTTGCGAACATGTTTTCACTCCCATTGAGCATTATGCTTCACTCTGAGGTACATGACTTGCATGTTCAACCTGTGCTCTATATCTAATTATCTTTTCTTTAGCTCACCACCGACCTGTACATTCGCAAGTATGCACCATATCTCTTGTTCGGTGGCCTCAATGATTTCTAATCAATCCCACAGGTCGCTTATCGCGTCTTTCCTTGGTAACATTATTGGAGCTCTCTTCGTAGGCTTGCCAGCCGTGTATTTCTATCTGGGTGACTGGCATGCCGGTGGACTACGTGATGTCGAAGAGGCCCGCGTAGAACGCAAAAATTTCAACACCACTGATTCAGAAAGGAGCGTGTAAATAGGTATGTGGGCCTCCTAACTGCTCTAAAGTCATCATTACTCATACAATTATCTTTTCCAGTGTAAAGTACATGACACAACGACGGAGACGCCAAGAGATATACGAGTTAAACTCACCCCTCAAGTGACTATCTATTGATAGGGTGAATATGTGCGACGAAGACGGATGTTGGGATTTATGTGTCATGATGCATCACGATATCACGATGTACTTTCTACATAGGGACAGGCGGACTGCAGTAGCTCCCGAAGTTGTTATTGTAATACAGTGTATTTGTCGAGTATCATCAATTACTTTTAGGTTACTCGATGCCTCGAAAATGAAATCACGTATGTATTGGTGTATGATTATATGTATAATATATAATATTGCCTATTCGGAAACTTCTTTCGGGTTTCATGGCCTTCAAGCTGCAAGGGGTTTCAATAATACACTCTTGAATTCATTGCAATAAAAGTGTTTTAGACTCCAATCATCGCTTCAAGTGTGGATTACAATGGAATCCTAACGTCATTCTAACTCATTCAGTCGGTCTCAATAGCTTCTTAGTTTGAACCCAAGTTCAAATCGAGTTCGAAGTAGTTTCAATTGGCATCAGCAAGAGCACTGAAGCGAACGCTTCTCGACAGCAGTACCGATGACAAGCGACAATATTCGATTAGTGGAAGAGACTTCAAGTTAACCAAAACAAGTATTTACGGAATGAAGTCCTGGCCTAGACCAAACACGTTCTCTCAAAAGAGTCTACGCATCCCCTTGTTACCCGTCCGACTCGGAAATTCGTCGGCACCCAAATATTTCGTCACTTCAAGGTACGAGCAATCACCGTTCAATATGCGCCTCGAGCGAACCAAGTTTTTAGATAGGCTGGTCCCAACGTTATTCGGTTGCAACCGGGAACCGAAATTTCCGATACATTAATATTGTACCATTGCTCAAATAAGTTTATGGAAGGCGCATATGTAGTCAAGACGCGAACTATTTGAATTAAATCCCAGCAAGGCGCGCCCGAATGACTCGTTACAGGCTGCTCAACTTTTTATCACTACAGATAAATTTCCTCATCTATAGCGTGGTCAACTTGGAAATTGTGGAATGAAGGGGCATATGTACTATATATGCCCAGTCGATCAGGGGTTAAACTCTTCGTTACTTAAGTTACCTTCTGTTGATATATTACCTGTACATAGCTTTCTGTATATAACCTTCATTCGACCTCAAATCAAGCTTCTGGAGTTAGAAAAGCTACTTTCGACCGATATAGAACGACTGCCCACGTTCAAACATTCATATAAATACGCTGCCGTTATACTGCACCGATCGTAAAGAAAGGATATACGAGGGAGCGTGCTCACTACGGTGCTTCTGACAGCCATGTTGCAATTGCGTTAAGGGTCACCAGGCGCTGTGGATGCCAGTCAAAGACGAGATACTCATGGATAGCGTCATGTGCCTCGAAAATTGTCACGTCTTCCTTGCCCATGTCCGAAACCATCTTGTTCCTCAACGTCCGGGTTTGATCGAGAAGCCTTTCGACGGTACCGACGGCGATGAACGTACGCGGAAAGCCCCGGAAATGAACCTGCACTGAAGGGTGCAGAGACGCTGGGGAAATGTAGGGGTTGATCATCGCGAAGTCCAACCCGAAAGGGTCGAGGAAAGCCGCTTTGGAATAGGCAGTATGATCGGAGTTTATAATATCCATGTCAAACGCGAGACTGGAGGAGCCTGGCCAGTCATGCGAATCACTAAAATCTACCCAGGGTGATAGGAGGAGTAAACCACCTGGGGGCGCTGGAATTTTGATTCCTGGCAATCCCTTGTGCTCTACAAGGTACCGACAAAGCGCCAGTGCCAAATTCCCACCTGCCGAATCTCCTGTCAGGATAATATCAGAAGGCTTGTACCCTATCTCCTCTACAAGGTAGTAGTACCCAGAGACAGCATCAAGGAGAGCAGTTGGAAATGGGTAACGCTTGGGTAGAGGATGTGTGGAAGACAGGCGATATTCAAGAGCGAAGGCACGTGGAGCTGACTGATCCAGCTTCAGAAGACTTCGGACAATATTGGCAGAGGGCGCCTTTGGGTGTGCAGAAAGCTGGATGTAGCCTCCCCCATGAAAGCAGTAAAATACTTTCTCTCCAGGTTGAGGAGACTGAGTGGGCTTAGGCGGAGTGCCTGACCGGCCGTACCAATATCCTGGAATACGTGCTGGAGTAACTTCCGAGATAGAAGCCCATAACTTCAGCTCATCCATTATGAGCTCAGAAGGTGCTCCCTCAACCCAGACACCTACGGCCTCTTTGGTTGGCACAACTGCGTTGTAGTCTGGGGTTGGGAATATAGAATCGGTACTGTCATATCAATCGTCATCGCATTTGGGATCCACAAAAGCTTGAAAAAGGCGAGCTCACATTGATAAAATATGCATGACGTGGCGGACACACGCCACCAGCATTGCATGCATCCAGGACCAAGTCGATACTGGACGCATAGAAGGTAGCAAATACCACAATGACCAGATGGGCACCCTGACGAACATTGTGCTAAGGAGCTGATAGCCCAGATAAAGCCCTTTGTAGGGTTGGTGCACATATTCAAGCACCATCGTAGGTGTTGAAGGAATGCAGTGTGTTCACGACAGGCGCGAGCGATCCCGAAATAAATCGGCTCTCGAGCGATGGGGAAAATGAAACCTAGATGGACCCGAAAATACATAAGACAGACCTCACGTATAAGTTCATCTTGAAGTAGAACCGGAAGACTCTCTTTGCTCCTCACCGCCATCGAGGCGGATTCAGATAGCACTCACCTTCTCTCTTTCTATCAATTACCCATCTGCGCCATTCCTCTCCATTGCCAGCCCGAAACAATATGGCTTACTGCCCGATTATAACGTGCCTTACCAAATATTATAAGGCTTGGTTCCAACTTGGTTCTGCTAATTTTCAACACCACCATCATGTGCATAAACATGGTAAAGTGATTCAACTTTAAGTTGAAGCTTGAAGCCTTCTATTTCTCGCTTACCGAAACTAGTAAGTACAAGAAGCAAATTTTACAGCCATGGATAAAAACAATTGAACTGTTTCAGACATGCCCTACTCAATAATCATTCCTAAACCCACCGTTCTCATACTGCAGTAATTGCACAGTTCGTAAAACACATGGGAAGGGTATGCGAAGGGCATGATTTACGCTTCCGACATCCATGTTGCAATTGCTTTAAAGGTGGGCAAGCTCTGCGGATGCCAATCGAAGACGACATAATCATGGACAGCGTCTTGTGCCTCTAAGAACGTCACTTCTCCCTCGCCCATATCCGAAACCATCTTGTTCCTCAGCGTCCGGATTTGATCGAGAAGCCTCTCAGCAGTACCGGCGGCGATGAACGTGCGTGGAAAGCCCCGAAAGTGAGCCTGCACTGACGGGTGCAGAGCCGCGGGGGAAATGTAACGGTTGAGCATTGCGAAGCCCAACCCGAAAGGGCCTAGGAAAGCCTCCTTGTTATAGAGATAATGCTTGGGTAGATAGTCTATATCCAACGTGAGATTGGAGCAGCCTGGCCAGTCGTGCGAGTCACTAAGATCCACCCAGGGTGATAGGAGGATTAAACCACCCGGTGGCGCTGGAATTTTGATTCCTGCCAACCCCGTGTGCTCTAAAAGATAGCGACAAAGTGCCAGTGCCAAATTCCCACCTGCCGAGTCTCCTACCAAGATGATGTCGGAAGGCTCGTATCCTACCTCCTCTACAAGGTAGAGGTACCCAGACAGAGCATCGAGGAGAGCAGCTGGAAATGGGAAGCGTTCAGGGAAAGGATGTGTAGAAGAGAGGCGGTATTCAAGAACGAAGGCACGTGGAGCTGATTGATCCAGCTTCAGAAGATTTCGAGTAATATTTGCAGTGATTTCCTGTGGGTGTGCAGAAAGCTGGGTGTAGCCTCCCCCGTGGAAGTAGTAAAAGACTTTCTCTCCAGGTTGAGGGGACTGGGTAAGCTCAGGCGGAGCTCCTGACCGGCCGTACCAATACCCTGGAATACGTGCGGGAGCAACTTCCGAGATAGAAGCCAATATCTTCAGGTCATCCATTATGAGCTCAGAAGGCGCTCCCTCGACCCAGACACCTATAGCCTCTTTAGTTGGCGCAATTGCACGGTGGTCTGGGTGTGAGCTTGTAGGACCGGTACTGTCATATCAATCATCACATTAAGATCCGCAGAGGCTTGAAAAAGGAGGACCCACATCAATGAAATATGTATGAGGTGACGATACAATTCCACCATCATTGCATGCTTCCAGGACCAAGTTGATACTGGACGCATGGAAGGTAACGAATACCACAATGACCAGATGGGCACCCTGACGAACATCGTGCTAAGGAGCTGGTAGCCCAGGTAAAGCCCTTTGAAGGGTTGATGCATATATTCAAACCCCATTGTAGGCGTCGAAACGTTGAAGGATTGTAACGCGTACGAGCACGACTTGGATGGCTATTTGAAACTCAGAGATGCCAATTGGATGGTGATGCATATGTCCCCAGGGGCCAGGCGACGAAGGCTATGTCTAACGTATCCTGTATTTTTAGTTGATCTAACGTCAATTGCAGCCGGACTCCCTGTCTGCCGGGGAGTCGTCCTTTGCTATAGCTTCAAAGCGTGTTTCGACCCAATGATACTCAGATGCCAATTGGATGGCAATGCATATGTCCCAAGCGACGAAGACTATGATAATGGTCTGGACCCGGCATTGCGCTCAACTCAAGCGCAGTTCTGTTCGGTCCACGAGCCTGAGGAAGTTCCACTTTATCTCAAAACCAAAAAAACTCAAAAGCTCGAGGAACATGTAACTTTCAAGTCACAAACGTTGGCTACAGCGCCCGCACAACTTCAAGCATCGACTTGGGTTTGTGCAGATGAGTGGAGCATACCAGTCGCAGGAGGGAGGAATGAAATTAGTACAACATGAGCTCAACAAGGTGTGCCAATATCCTGATATAGAGTGTAGGACTATCGCTGTCTTAAAGGTCCCAAGGTATGTCTCGCGCAAGAGAAAGAGAAAGCGGTATCGTGCACGCATGGATCAGAGACGATACAGTTTTGCTGAACTCTTTCTGGAGAGGAGAAGCCGCCAAGTTTGTTCATGAGATAGTCTCAACATTCTCTAGAGCATTATCCGACAGGGCAGGCGGCCAATCTGGGAGGGGACTCCTTGAAGTAATTTCAGCAAGCAACAAACGTTCCAAAGTGCGGGCATTACTTCCTCATATCCCAAACGTTTTCGCTACTCTTCCCGAGCCGTCTGTGTGCCCACCACTCAGCACGGCGGCGGATCCAAGCGTCCCGTTTCTGTTCTGGGTGCATGAATTTTAAGCTCATGCAGAATTTAAAATCTTCTTTTTTGACTCCACATTCTGACATTTGACCGTGTCTGTACAACGATTTTATTTGAGTTCCTAGAACTGAAAGTGTGATGAGAACCGGTATTCTTGAGATTTCAGAGCATACCATGACATTTCAAAAATTCATCAAAGAGGGTCATGCACCCAGGAACATCATCCACGGTAGGATGAATCTTGCGGAGGTAGTCCTCTTCTTGCTTGATCGCGGTTTCGAGGTCGACGCTAGCCATATCACACTGAGAATATTCACAACAAGGAGCAAGTAAGAATCAATTGGTGTCTTGCGTGGGAACTGAACGCGCTTTCAAATTCCGACGATTGAACGCGTCGCGTCGCGTGTTTTTGTTCCTACCATCTCCTCGCATCATCTCTTTGATAAAGCTACAATCATGGTAAGCATCAGGACAGGAGCAAAACAAAATTTTAATCATGTCCATATCATAGTCCCAAACTCCTAGAGGTGCCAAACGGCCGAGGTCGCCTCCCATTCCAAGCTCGTCGCCACCTCCACACGCTACTCCAAGGCGAAGAGACTCACAGTCGTCTCTCCCGCCGTCTTCGCCTCCGGCACCCTTCTCGGATACTGATGATAGCATGGATGATCGTGATGCAGTACGTGATATAGATGATGAAGATGAAGACGAGGGCGACGGCGAAGATTTGTTTGCAAATACCGTTGAAGAGTACGTGTTAAAAAAAATCCCCATTCCTCTATGGTCCTCATTTATTTTGTCAAACTGAAAACAGAGATTATGCGCCAAACGAGCTACTGGATCGCTACTCGGACCGGGACATCGACGATGAAGGAGAGTACGAAGAAATCTCAACAGAAACTCGACGAGCGGCTGAAGCAAGGATGAATCGTCGTGATCGCCTTGAGCGTGCAGGAAAGAAAGGCAGTCGGGCAGCTAACAGAGGCCGCGCACCTCAGTTCCTGGAGGATGATGACGACATGGATGATGAAGATGAAGATGGTCTTGGTGTTGCGAGAATGAAGCGTCGTACAAGACGACAATATGACGAACGCCGTGACATAGATGACGTGGATGGTGTGGACGATGTTGGTGGAAACCCTTACCATCAGTTAGACGTCCACTCATATTTGAGTCTTTCTAGGAAATACCACTCGAGCAACTGAGTGACATCAAGGCTAAATCTATCATCGAATGGATTGCTAATGACCGTGTCCGCCGATCAATAGTCAAACATTTCAGACAGTTTCTGATGACTTATGTGGATGAAAACGGCGCATCAGTCTACGGTCAGCGCATTCGTAACCTTGGAGAAAGTCAGTATCATCACTTTCTACCCTTGTCAGATTTGCTGATGGTCTGCATCAGCAAACGCCGAGTCACTGGATGTATCTTATCTCCATCTAGCGATGTCTAAGCCTATCTTGGCTTACTTTTTGACAAACTCTCCGGCTGCCATGCTCGTAATCTTTGACGAGGTTGCACTGAATGCCATTCTAGTGTACTACCCGTCATACGAGCGGATTCACTCAGAAGTTCATGTCCGCATTGCGGACCTTCCGCTAAGCTCATCACTCCGTGATCTCCGACGTTCCAACCTAAACAATTTGGTGCGAGTCTCTGGCGTTGTAACTCGACGGAGTGGTGTGTTCCCGCAGCTCAAATACGTGAAATTTGACTGCCGAAAGTGTGGTGCTGTTCTCGGCCCATTCTACCAGGATGCAACCAAGGAGGTCAAAGTCAGCTATTGTGCTAACTGCGAGAGCAAGGGTCCGTTCCCCGTCAACTCTGAGCAGGTTAGTCACATCAAGGAATCACGACAATACGTGCTAAACACCCCATAGACTGTGTACCGCAATTACCAGAAGATGACTTTGCAGGAGTCTCCTGGGTCAGTCCCTCCAGGCCGTCTACCAAGACATCGTGAAGTCATTCTTCTTTGGGACCTCATTGACATGGCAAAGCCTGGAGAGGAAATCGTGAGTTGCGTAGGCGCTCTGAGTGACCCGGGCTAAGCACGTCAGCGTAGGAAGTGACCGGGATATACAGGAACAACTTCGACGCATCTCTTAATTCGAAGAACGGTTTCCCAGTATTCTCCACGATCATCGAGGCCAACCACATCAACAAAAAAGAGGACTTATTTGCAGCCTTCCGTCTTACAGAGGAAGATGAGAAGGAGATGCGGGCGCTCGCGAGAGACGAACGTATCCGGAAGCGGATCGTCAAGTCTATCGCACCTTCGATTTACGGACATGAGGACATTAAAACAGCCATCGCACTCTCCCTGTTCGGTGGGGTTACGAAGGACATCAACCGAAAGCACCGCATCCGTGGTGATATCAACGTACTTCTCTTGGGTGATCCAGGAACAGCAAAGTCACAATTCTTAAAGTACGTGGAGAAGACAGCGCATCGGTCCGTTTTCGCAACTGGCCAAGGTGCATCGGCTGTTGGTCTGACCGCCAGCGTCCGCAAGGACCCCGTAACTCAGGAATGGACGCTGGAGGGTGGCGCTCTTGTCCTCGCAGATAAAGGAACGTGTCTCATTGACGAATTTGACAAGATGAACGATGCGGATCGGACATCGATTCACGAGGCAATGGAACAACAATCCATTTCAATCTCGAAAGCTGGCATTGTCACGACGTTGCAAGCTCGATGCGCCATTATTGCCGCTGCTAACCCTATTCGCGGAAGATACAACCCAACCATTCCCTTCCAGCAAAACGTCGAGCTCACAGAACCCATTCTATCTCGGTTTGATGTGTTGTGCGTCGTCAAAGACAACGTCGACCCGGTGCAAGACGAATTACTTGCGCGATTCGTCGTGGGAAGTCACCTTCGTAGTCATCCCAAATTCGAAGCCGACAGGGATGAAATGGATGTTGGCACCACCCTGGACGCTGATGTAAGTCTCTATTCAGTCCTTAAAGTTGTATTCTTAACAGTCTGCATGCTGGCCAGATTATACCCCAAGATATCCTGCGCAAATACATCATGTATGCACGAGAGAAAATACGCCCAAAGCTCTATGACATGGACCAGGACAAACTTTCGCGCTTGTTCTCTGATCTTCGTCGCGAGTCACTAGCAACTGGCTCATATCCAATCACCATCCGACACCTTGAGAGCATGATTCGCATGGCTGAAGCCAGTGCAAAAATGTCCCTGCGGGAATACGTTCGCGCTGATGATATCGATATGGCCATTTCCGTTGCGGTGGGTAGTTTCGTTAGCACTCAGAAGATGTCCATCAAGAAGACTCTTGAAAGGGTAGGAGCGTTTCACGTGCATCAGATGGTAAAGGCTCATGGTCATTGACAGGGCTTCCGGAAATACCTGACACAATCTCGCGACTATGAAGAACTCTTGGCGTTCCTTCTCGGCCAGATTGTGAAGGAAAAGGCTCGCTTCCACCAGCTGCAGAGACACGAGCAACCTGAGCTTATCACCGTTAAGCTGTCCGAGCTCGATGAACGAGTGAGTGCCATTTTTTCTGGGCTATCCCTCAACTCACTGTTTTCCAGGCGAAAGAGCATGACATCTACGATACGTCGACATTCCTGCGCTCGAAACTTTTCGCTGCCAACGGCTATAAATTGAAGGACCAGGTTATAGAGAAGCGGTTCTCAAACTGAAAAATTATTCATCTTCCTCCGTAGTTTTTGTATTTGATGTCGTGTGTATGTGTAGTGTCGTGTAGGCTGCTGGGATTGAGTGGTGAATATATGCAAGGATACATAAGATAATGATGTTCTATGATGTGGAAATGGGTGACGAGGGATGTTGGGAATGTTCCTGAGCTACGTCGTCTAGGGTTGCAGATTCCGCCTCGGAAATCTTCACATCCGATGAATTAGCTTGACCATGGGATTCCTCCTCATCATCATCATCCATGATCTCTGTGACAGAATCAGTAAAAGAGACTGCCTATTCAAAAAGCTAGCTCACCATCCCCATACACGTCGGGGTGTTCCCGGAAGCAGGTCTGCATTGCCTTAAATTTCTCCACGCAATCAATGCCTTTGGGCTCCTTCTCAGAGTACACAAAACATGAAAACGCCTCTCTGAACTCTGGTCCACATGGACCGTGGGCCATTCCACCGAGGCATGGGCAGTCCCAATTGATTTCACCGGTCACCGGATTGAAAGCACCTCCAGGCGACTCTCCTTCACTTTGTGCTTCTACTGGCGCGTCCGGTGGGCTCTTCTCCGCATCCTCATTCGGCACGGGCGTGGGGACGTCAGAAGGCGTCTCTTCCGTCTGTATTTCTTCCATTTGTATTGGAGGTGGAAGGGAGTCTACAGCGGGCGCTGACGGAGCTGGAGTGGAGGAAGTGGGACGCTTTTGGGGTACTGCGAACGTGTCAGAACAGTGCATATTGCTGATATCGATGAATACATACCAAACACAGGCTGAGCATCAAGTGCTATCCGCCGACTGTCTGAGCTCAATGACCATGTCATATATGCAGCAAACGTGACGGAGGCTCCTAGTACAAGTCCAGACCTGGTTGAATAATTTCTGAATACACGCGTGCTAGAGGAGGCGGCATTGGTGTGAAGACATCTGCGCAGTGGCAGCCGCGAAACAGTCCAGAGCATAGTGGGACAAATTTGAGAGTCAACTCGAGAAATAAAAATTCGAATTTGTCAAACTCATGACGCGCCAGCGTTTATTATGTAATTATGATTGCGACTTTTCCATCACATCAAGAGCCCCTCTTGCAGGCTTCGAGGCTCCCGTGTTAATTTGTTGACGAGGGATTTCGAGGCTTCTTTCCATTGGGTCTCCTGGTGCGGCGCGAGCAACATCATTCCATTGTGCAATCCATTCAGGTTTCCGGGTGCTAGACACCGGTGGGTCGCCAAGAGGACTTCTCCCCGCAAGCCATACGCATAGTTGAAGTTCTGCGGTTGAGAAGATTTTTATTTTAGCTCATAACCAGAAGCTATCGCCGGCCTCTCGGTTGAAGTGAACTTTGCGAGGTACCGCATGCACATTTCAATACTGCCTTCATCGAATCACGGTTCTGCCCCCTTGAAGTTGACACCATTCGTCGTAGGCCTGTACGGACGCTCTCCTACCAGGAAATACTTTTCGTTTAGACAGGTATGAGAAAATGGATTGTCAATATGTGAAGGGTTACGAGGGCAGTTTCGTTGGAGAGCACCGTTAGTCAAGACATCGAAGAGCGCTCGATCATAGGGAGCGGTCCACCCTGCAAGTTTCCTACTATTAGGGCCAGGAGAAAATGATGCGGTCGTGACGCATTGACGTGGTGCTGCTACATTCTTATCTTCCTATCCCATACCTTGCAATGTCTCTCGAAACCACTCCCGACTGAACCGGGCCAGCAGCACAAACAACAAGCTCGGTCCCGACGCGCTTTTGGTCGCTACACTGCAATGTACTTATCTTCCAACTCCGATAACGAAAAAATCTACACCAACATAGTGTACGAAGAACTGCTACGAAACCTAGTCCACCTGAAGGTGATTGCTTGTTATACTATGTTACAGTATTTCAGGACTGGATGTCACAGATACGATTAGGAGTCTAGTATCACTCATCCGAAGTTCGTCGGCACGCATTGTATAGGAGCACAGAGTTCCTCGGTTTACTCCTTCAAGCTGTGCAAGACACTCAAAAGTTACACAATTTCGGGGAACCGAGAATGTTCGGAAGAGGATATCAGGGAGCTGTCATCGCTGGTTCAACGTTCGGAACAGCTATGCACTAGTACTATATAGTACTAGTGTATCATTCTCGCTGACCAGTATAATAATATAGTACGAGTGCGCTACTAGATTGTCTTAACTATTGACTACTACAAGGAACGGACGAGCTTCCAAAGCTACTTATCTCACATATGACGAGCCGATCTTTTCACGAAATTGCGTATGAACCTTTACGTGAGTGTCGAAAATGTACCTTGTCATTGAACGCGCCAGATTGACCCTCCATCCATGCCTTGTTCTATGTAGTCCGTGAAGATATCGATATTGCAATTGAAGGCAGCCTGGACAGCAATGTCACTTTGCGACATGATATTGACGATGATTTTCCAGACAGACAGCACGTGGAAAGAAAGCTTCTTCGTAAACTCGACCTAAGAATGTCCATCCTCGTTCTCATTTATATCCTGAACTTTGTGAGTTATGTTGATACTTAACTGTAACATATCTATCTAACAACTGCAGATTGACCGCAGTAATGTAGCGTGGGTGTTCATCTCATTCTCAGTAACTGTCATAGCTGAAGTCGCAGTTCCTCTCTCCATGTAACAGTGCAGCTAGATTAAGTGGCTTCGAGGATGATCTTCACTTAGAAGGACAGCAATTCAATACCGTCTTGAGCATTTTCTACGTTGGCTACACATTAATGCAGGTCCCGTCGTATGTGACTGGATAACACTCTTTTACCTACGGATGCTAACAGAAGCGAAGGAACATGTACTTAGACAAGATAGGGAGGCCATCGATATATCTCCCAACATGTGTGGCGATGTGGGGTTTGATATCAGTGCTTATGGGTCAGTTCAGCATTTGCGCGCACGCGCGGCGTTGAAATAATTAATGTGGGCAACAACAGGAACAACGAAGGGGTATGTTCTTAGTATTGGGGTTGTACACAGACTGAAGGAGTCCTCAAGCTTCTTCGGAGCTATGTGCACTCGTTTCTTCGTAGGATTCGTCGAAGCTGCATTCTTTCCTGGTGCTTTATTTATGTTGTCTAAATGGTCGGTAAAGAGAAAGAATCATATTTTACTATCACTGACATCGTTCAGGTACAAGCGAAGAGAGCTTGGCCAACGGACAGCGATACTATTTTACGGTCAGTCCTCTACCCGTGTAATATTAGACGCACCTAATGTTGGTAGTATAGGTCTTCTGATCAGTAACGCTTTGGGGTCAATTTTAGCGTCGGCCATCCTGAATGTGATGGATGGTGTTATGGGCCATGCAGCTTGGAGGTCAACGGTGTTTCTCTCCTGTCGACAAGGTACTTATATTTATTTGCCAGGTGGCTCTTTTACATCGAAGGTTCTATGACGGTTTGTGTTGCAATCCCTGCCATATTTATTCTTCCCGACTTCCCTGCCACGCCCTCTGGCTGGCTTACACCAGACGAACAGGCTCTTGCTCAACTACGAATGGAGGAAGACAATGGAGGATTTAATGAAGAAGAAATGAAGGACTTCCAAGATGGGAAATCGGCTCTAAAGCAGGTACTTGCAGATTGGAAGGTCTGGTGGCTTGCTCTTGCGTTGACGGGCATGAACGTCTCGCTATCATTCGACATCTTTTTCCCGACGCTTAGTGCAACACTTGGATATAGTTCGACGCTGTCTTTGTTACTTTGCACTCCACCTTGGCTGTTCGCTATTTGTGTTGCATTTTTTATGTCAAGGTAAACTATTGTCAGGTCCTTGTATTAGCATTTACTAACATGATATGAAAGACATTCCGATCAAGTAGGTGAACGCTTTGGCCACATTGCTATATCTTTGCTCGTCGGAATTACCGGGTTTCTGATGGCCATGACCACTATGAATACGACAATTAGATACCTCTCCATGTAAGATTGTCTCTCCCATTTCAATCCTTGATTGTCTGAAATATTGTCTAGGTTCTTGATGGCCCAGTCTTATGCGGGATTTATCATATTCTACACATGGATTAGCAACTCTATGTCTCGTTCCTCATCGGAGCGGGCTATAGCTCTTGCGTTCATCAATGCATTCGGAGCGTCAGGAGCTATCGCAGGCTCGTGAGTGTCCTTAATCTCTCGACAGGTCGAAATATCTCACACGACTTCCGAATAAGCTATGTTTGGCCAAAATCATGGGGTCCTTCCTACTGGGGCTCGTGTGCCATTTGTGTAGGAGCCTGGGCACTTTGCATTATCATGTTGTGGATATTCAGACGACATTTGAAGAAGTTGAACCAGGAGATAGAAGCAAAGATAGAAGCAGGCCAATCCAACGATAAGCTCACATATCTGCTCTGATTATTATGAGATCCCTTACATCTACATTATGCACCTCATTGTGGTAATGGTCGACATTCCTTTGTACATACTACGTAGAACAGCAGATTGGGAATCATCGTCCCAAGATGGACCAGGGTCGTTGACACTGTTGCAAACTGAAAAGTAACAGTGGTTCGAGAGTCGATGACGCTCGAGTGAAATAGGCTAGGCAAGTTTTGTCTCAGCGCGGGAGTTCCCTTTTCTACTACATGTGCATCATGACGCGTTAGTCACGTGTTTTTTAAAGTCAATCACTCCAAGCCAAGCCCCCAGCCTCGGCTTGGACGATACTGCATGTATGAAATTGTATCGGCTATTCTAACACCCCATTCAATATTCAAACACTATGTATAACCTCCCGCGAACCATTAAATTATGTATTACCGTACTTATCCGAGTCTGTAGGTGTTGACAGCAACAAGTCGACTCGGAATCCGGATCGACAAGACCCGCAATAGCTCGCGATGTCTTGCGCCCTCACGTGCAGCGCAATCAAAATCAGAACCATCGACGCGGACTCGTATTCGAGCAGTCCGATTGCGTCTACGCCAGCATCGTGCAATACGCTTCATAACATCGATCCTCGTCTAGCCTGTGATCACCAGCCGTGAGTGGACCACAGGACTGAATTTTGAGCGCTGTGAACATTGCTTACCACCTGGGAAGACTTGTTGTCCTTGGATAGAAGATCGTTTAAGCATCGAACCACAATCCCTACGCCTTCCTCGACAGCACTCCTCTCCGATTCCCTCACTCTCCCCAGCACTCGATAGAATCGATCTGGATGCCAGCGGAGGAGACCAGCACGTATCCTCTCCTTCGTGGTCTGCTCTGGGGAATGGAGCGGGGATAAAATGAACGCTCCGATTCCCTCGGGAGTGATCTCTTCTGGAGTCAATGGAGGAACAAGCAACGGCCATGGGATGTCACGGAATTTTAGGAAAATTCCGTCGTATGCAGCGGATAACGCTAGCCATCGCAACTCGTACACATTCCAGGCTTCCACCATGGCTCGTTCCGCCCTCGCTTGCTCCCTCATCACTCTCTCCTTCGCCTTCTCGGCCTCTCGCCTTCGCTCATCCGCAATAATATGCCTTTCGCTGTCCCTCCGCTGGCGAACACGGGCTTGGATTCGTCTGACTTCGGTTTGTATCAGCCGATTCTTCTCCTCTTCGCGCTCCCGCGTTCTTCTTCTCATCTCCTCTTCATACTTCATCCACCTATGCGCCTCCGCCTCATATTCATACTGGAATTCATCGTACTGAGATTCCTCCCACATTCTTAGCCTAAGCTCCTCCGTCTCCGTGGGCGTCATCCTGCGGCGCCCCTGGTTTGACCGACTGGCCAAGTGGATTTGGTCATTCACCCATCGTTCCGTTGGGTTTTCATGTCTGTCGTCCGAGTAGTGCTCCTGCTCCTTCACACATGCTAGCGCTTGGGGAGTCGTGCGTTTCCATTGAATAGGACGAGCGCTCGAATAATCATGTGGACAAGTTGGATCACCATGTCGCTGAAAGCGTGGTCGGGATGCTGGTGATGGAGAGCTGGTTAGTTCAGTCACTTTGCCACACCCAGCTTGGGAAGGTGATTCATGAAGGCGAGAACTGCTAATCGCCCTGGGGCGGATGCGATGCGTATAGTCTGTGTCCATTACGCAGTCGAGTATCTGAGGCAGGTTAGATTGGAAGGACGTAAAGATGGACTGTGTGTTATATCTTCACCGTTCCCCTTCGCCGCCCTTGACCTGGTGTGATAGACACGAGTGAAGGCGTGTAGAAAGCCTGGAGTATCTGAAGATGACCTAGTACGTACACTTGCCTCGTTGCATTCGTGGCACTCGACACGTTGCGCCGGGCTTCGTACTTCTTGCCTGATTTGATGCAATCACCGCGTCCTTGAATCCGAATCACATGAAGTCCATATGTTGACCCTAATAATGACAACAGTCCCTGGTACAACAGTTTCCATACAAGAGTGAGACCCATAAATACACCTACTCAGTATAATCTCCCCTAGTTCCTTTACATTGAGCAGAATCCAGAGTCGCTAACGTACTCCGCTGAGTCCCCTTTAATTGATGTTGCCTCGAGTCTGACTAGATCTGCAGATGACTTGAGAAGAGAATCATCGCGGAAATAAATGTGCTTACTGAAATATGGATGGGCTTGAGCCTCCCGGGCTGTTAGCCTTTTCTGATGATCATAGCGAAGTAATTTATCGAGGAGGTCCAATGCCTCTGACGTCACGAACGGCTGGTTTTCAGCAGTAACAAAACGTGTCCAGGGCTGCTTTGGATAACTGCGACGAAGCATCAGCATATTGGCACGTGGATAGTTTCACATGCAACTAACGAGTGCAAAAGGGCAGCCATGTCCGTTTCGAACGGTATGTCGTATACCTTCAGGTATGCGTCGAAATTGTCGGATCCAAGTACTTTCATAATTTTCAAGAGTTGGTCGTTATTGTCTGAACCGCGGAAGAAGTGCTCCTTGCGAAAAAGCTGCCGGATCATTAGGGTATGTTAACGGCAAGCGAAAGCTTCACACACCATCGAAGCAAGCATACATCCTGTGCTCCACAGATCGAGACTGTAGTCGTACAGCTTATATCCTACGAGTAACTCTGGTGCCTTGTAGTATCTTGAACCAACGCGAATATGATAGCCTGTTCCGGGGTGATAAAATTCAGCTAGTCCCCAATCAATGACCCGTAGCTGTAGTTTTATTAGCGACCTCAAGCACGAGGGCGCAGATGCGACACTCACCTTCCGGTGTCGGTGATCAATCATAACGTTTCCTGGCTTCACATCACGATGCATGATTCCTCGAGAATGAACAAAATCCAAAGCCTCGTGAAAATGATGTCAAAAGAAGCCCGCAGGTGGCGCATTATGAATCCACGGAGCATACCTTGAGAAGTTGAAAGGTATAGAACTTGATGTCTACCTCGCCAAGTATGGGGTATAGGGCTTTCCACTCCACATTATCCACGTATTCCATAATCAAGCTGTGGTATCGTGATGAAGGGTCTTGGACGACGTCAAGAAGGGCGACAATATTCGGGCCTCCTGTTAAGTTGCGCAAAATCTTGATTTCGCGGTTAATCTTCTTGGCTGCTACAGGCTTGAGTACTTTGATGATACAGGTCTCGGAATTAGCGGTATCCAACCCTTCGAACACCTATGAAGCGTTTGGTTGGAGCTGCATGAAAAACGTCCACGATAGTTTCTCACCTCGCTATACTTTCCACCTCCAACACGATCAACGATCTCATAGCGGTCAGGAGAGCTCCATTCGATGCGGAAATTGTCTGCATAGTGTTATGTGGTGTGTGGAACGGGTGAGACGCAACCTGGTATTTACTCACCATAGTCATACCACGAACGACCCAGTTGTGCATTTGCACTGGCGTAGATACGAGCCATGGTTTGTCCCTCAAAAACTGGGACTCCACACGAGGCAGCGAGTGCGTAGTTGCCCTACTGGGGCATCTAGCTAGGCTTAAAAAGATTTTAGTCTTTGGAGTGTCCTTTGGCGAGAGACTCCTGCTGACTCCTCGGGAGCACTTCATGCGTTCACGCCGGAAATGGCTGTTTCTTTACATACGTTCCAACGGATCTTCGATTCCACCGCATTGCCTCCAAATATTTCTTCCGGAATGCATGGTAAATTCAAGAACAGTACTAGTAAGGAGATAACGGGTAGATGCAGTAATGATAGTGGACGACATAGCAATAGCAATGTGCAGAACAGTACAGCAGGACGATTGAATATACATGTAATTGTGGGATGCGTGAATAGAGACGATGGTAGGTGGGAGACCCGAGAGTAAGCACAAGAAACTGCAGAAAAAAAAGGCTCAGCCGTCGGCCAATATCACACAACAAGAATCTCACCGTAAAATAAGACTGCCATTACTGGGAACCATTGAGATCTGGTGTACCGACTTGTAGATATGCCAGTAAAAGCGCGATGGAGCTATTTTGTTGGCAGTACATCACCAAATCTTTTCCTGACCAATATTGGTCTTCCGATCTGGGTTGCGCGTCGGGGTCGTCCCCACCATCATCGCTGCTTTCCTGACCGTGAGGAAAGCTGAGACTATTGCCTTCCGACTCCATCTTCCCAGGACCGTGGCGATGATACATCCTGCTCCGAGACTTCGAGCGCACTGGCTCCAATGGACGGTCCATGCCGGGTCGAAGAGATACTTTAGATTGGTCTCGGGTATGAAGGCCGGATGATGCAAGGCGTGCTAGTGCGTGGTCAACCTTGGAAGGGAAGGAATTGCCCAAGACTGTGGATGGATTAAGTAGGGTGTCTTGTAACACTTTGAACGCCATGTTGTACGATGCTTTATAAAACCGAGCGGTCTGCAGGGACGGCCAGCTTATGCCATAGGGATGATCAGCAACCGCCGCAGACGCATCGATTTCTCGTTTGAGGGAAACTGCCCACTCGTGACGAACGACAGGATCAGTGACACTGAACATGTATTTGCGCTTCTCCCCATTGTGATCCAAAAACGCCACCTGAAAGGTGTTCCGCATAAAAGCACGCTCCACTGCGATGGTGTAACTCTGGGCAAGGCCGGTATACAATAGGGCATTCGGACTTGACCGCAGCATGGTCATTGTCTTTAGCCCAAAAGAGTGGCCTGTCACCCGGAAGGAAGCTTCCGCTGACTTCGCAAACGAGAGCACGGGTGGGTCAAACACTAGATCGTGCCCAAACAACTCGATACTGAACTGTGGATCTGGTTGTGGGATACGGATGACGACTGGCTCTGACTGAACCCGGTAGGTAAGACGCGGAGGAAGTGGGCGTTTGAAAGTGACCGTGATCTCTGGAGGGCCACCTGACGACGGGTTACGCGCTTGGCACAGGCACTCACGACAAATCGAGTTATAGACATCCCCCAATAAGTCGTCCGACAAGCGGGTGTCATGACGTCGAAAGGCTTCAAGGAAATCTCTTGCAGTGATATGCCTTCTTGAAGGATGCCCCATTTGGCCTGGCTCATGAGAAATGGCACCGTGTAGGACGTCGTTCAGCTGTACGATGGCTCTCGCGAAGCGATATGCCAGGTCCTTGTCGTAAGCAATGTGACCTGCATTAGCCTCATACCATCGGTTCGCGAACGACTCGAGAAGAACGTCGAGAGGACTGACGCCATGGCTGCCCCGTTCCGGTATGTGAATGGACTGGAGGAATAGCCGAAGGGCCTTATCCACTCTGAGCCCCATGAACCCGAATTCGTCAAGGTAATGCTTGAGCACGACACGGCTTGCACGCCGCGACAGATAATCACCGAGCTGCACCCTGTCAATATGCGAAGTTTTGAACAGGAGCTGCGCAAGTACAGCAGGATCATCACGATGACCCAAGGTGCTGAAAAGCGACGCGACTGCATGATCTGGGTCCGTTGAGAATCGCTCCACAAAGGCTTGCACTGCGGGAGTTCTTGGAATAGCTCTTGCAGATGACTCCTCTCGCTCGCTAGTGAAAATGAGTTTTCGTAACAACACGACATTCTTGATGGTGAACTTCCGGTCAGCAGGGTTAGGCTTTGCCACCTCGAGAAACGTATCGGAATCCTCAGGACGAGGCTTAGCAATGATGAGGATGTCGTTGAACAAAAAGAGGAAGCGATCCTTGCATATATTGGAGTTCACGACCTGGAAGACTGGCGAGCCTCGTAGAAACCTCCGAGGGGGCTCATCAATCACAGATGGCCACACCGGACTTCTCGAACCTCGGCCAAGCATCTCATTCAAACGGTCGAGCAGCATGCCCCCTTTGGTAGGGTAATCTGAACAATGCGAGGAGGCGCCTGACGAAGACTCAGATGTTGTGGCCTGGGGATAATCGGACAGAGAAGACCAGGGCTCAGGTGTGGTGGATGATGGAAGCTCAGGAGGAGAAGGAGTTGCGGGGGTGGGGGGGATTAGGAATGTATCTGTGACAGAGTATGGCATCCCGTTAGGCCTAGCGATCTTACTTGCTCGAGGTGTTTTCTGAAGGTCGTCATGGACACCGTTGGGACTGGTCGGGGACAAATCGCCATTCGCCTTCTGCAACAGGCCATTGGCAAGGGAACCGGCTGGCACGCGTGTGTTATCACGATCAACATCTACCCATTCATCCCGGAGCTCATCATTCTCTTTCCGCAATCGGAACAGGTCAGAGAGCGATGGCTTCTTCGACGCTACTGCAGGTTTCTGCTCGGAGACAGGTGTCGGAGGTGAATTGCCTGCTGACGACTGTAATTGTTGCGGAAACAATTTCCTAGCACTGAGCCATCTCCGGACACCATCTCGGTTGGTTGGAAGAGATTTCAGCATAATGGAGGATGGCGAATGGAGACTGGGATGCTGGAAATAGTCATGTGAAGACGTAGACACAGACGCAGAGAGGGGCGGGGCTTGAGCCTTGTAAATGTGCAATAGATGAGTATCCGATGCCTGGTGCGATAGCTTCCTATCTCTACTTATCTCAGGAGAGTTGGAAGGGGTATTACTGGACGAACTCGATGGCAGCGGTATATCAGCCTCGATGTGATGCGACAGAGGGATGTCAGGGGTAGATGAAAAGAGAGGTTGCCGATGGTTCCACTGCTCTTGCAGCTTCTTGATCCCTGGGAAAGGGTTGAGTTTCTCGTGGTTGTACTTCGTTAGAGTATCAGCAGAAGGAGTTACAGGGACGGACGAGACTCCGCAGTTGGTAGAAGTGGGTTGGACCAAAGAATGCACTGAAGTCGACGCTGAGGATGGCTGGCCGTGTGGGTATGTGGCCGAACTGATGCTGTCATTCTTATCAGTTTTCGGGCTTGGAAGGCTTGCGCCACTTTCCCGGCTAATACTGGAGTCGGTGTTCTGTCTCCTCTCTCGTGTCGCAACCGAGTTCGTCCGTGAACGGCGACCACCACTCGAAGCGCTCCTCGTCAGAGTGTTGACAAACTTGCTCCATGTGCTGCCTTCGCGCTTGGAAGAGGGAGTCTCTGCCCGTGCCAATTGGATATCATTCCCATCAAATTCAGTTGCCACTGGCGACTTGTCACTGTGCATGCGAATGGCTACCGAAAGCCGCTGAGGGTACTGTGCAGAATCCAAATCATCGCTGCCGCGAACCATGGAAGGGGTGCTAGGAAGGTTGGCAACCAATGAGGGTGTCGGGGAAGTGATTACGGGCGTAGACAAAGGAGAAGTAGATGCCTCCACAACGAGTATCTTTGAGTCGAAAGATGTGCGAAGTGATGACCCCTCAGTCCGGGGGCAAAACTCCTCTCTTGGTGACTCCGGGGGTGGATGGTCATCTTCATCCTCCATGATGTGCCTGGATGTCCCCTCCTGCAGCGGTTCGTCCTCGCCCTCGTCCTCGTAGTCCTCCTCTTCTTCTGTCTCTTCATGCACAGGCATAGGGGTTTCCGGCACTGCGGCAAAGAAGACTATGAGAAGGCATGCTGATCAATCGAGACACCAACTCTGACCTGGCTCTGCCACCCAACTAATTTCACGGTTGAGACCGTCATGATATGGAGAACGTCGAAAAGCTTCTGTTGGGAATACTTCCTCGTCATCTGGATCGCGTTCCTCCTCTTGGTCAGATGATAATGATATCTCCATATGAGGTCTTGCAAAGGGACTAGCAGGGAACCTGGCTTGCCGGGATGGTGTCCTCTCAAGAGAAGTCGGGTAAACTGGCACACTCGTAACATCAACAGGGAAAAAGTCAGTGGAGATATCTGATGAATGAGGAGGGCGGGGAGAAATGCTAGGAGATGGACGACTTGGAGCACCTGGTAGTCCATAATACGTTGACTGTGGAGGAATCCGCTCTTCGTCATCTTGATCCTCTATCAGAACACTCTCTCGTCGTTTTCGGGATGCAAGATCAAAGTGGCTAGGTGGCACCGCCCGGACCGGGGTTGATTGACGGCTGGAGTTGATAGTTTCGTTAAGATTAATGCTGGGCGTTGCTAGAGGATAAATTGGTATTGGGGGTATGGGAGTGGTGGACGCTGTGCGCTCGACGTTCGGCTCGGGTTGAGTTTGTGGGGTGTTGGAACGGTTTGGAGTAGCATTGGAGGTTGAAAGAAGATCGGATTCATCTGTGGCTGACACTGCTGGAGGATTAATAGACTGTCGTTTTGAACGTCTTCTCTGGCGTCGCTTTGAGGGACTAGAGGGACTAAATGGACGAACATCTTCCTCTTCTATATCTGTCTCTTTTATCATCCTCTTGTTCAGTTGTGCCATCATAAGCCTTCGTGCGGCGCTACGTTCGATGCTTTCCCCCCCAGATACAGTATTGTTTCGAACTAATTTTCCAAATGGCTGGGGCGATACCGCCGGTGATGGAAATGTTGATTGCACAAGTTCCGCACCACCCGTAAGCTTCTGTAACGTGCTCTGGAGCGTTAGCATGCGAGCTGCACCAGCACTGTTTGATCGCTGGAGCCCTTGATGCGACATGAGAGCCTCCAGTGTGGGAAATCCTGGGACAGGAGAAGACGTGCCAGAAGATAGAAGAGAGTTCTCTGCCGTTAAGAAACCAGGTAATATGAATGGAGAAACAGGTAGTAACGGATTCAAATGAGAGGGTATTGGTGCGATAATTGACTGCGGAAGGTGGGGAAGGTATTCCTTTGGGGAGGGTGGGGAATCATCAGGTGAAGAATCATTGCTGGGAGTGATAGATGTTGGCAAAGGAGACTGGGGAGGTTTAAATTTTCTGAAATCCTTAGAACCCCTGGAACGCGAGCGCGAACGTGAGCGGCGTTTACGGGTTACAGTGGACGGTTCAGGTGTGCCTGGTTTATCTGCGGGCTGTACATTTGATGTGGGGTCAACATCCGAGAGACGGTCGGACGGCGTGTCCTGCGACAGATCCTGTACATCGTCATGCAAGATTCTCTCGCCTTCGCTAACGACTTCGTTGTGCATTTGGGGTCGTCTTCCATTTTTGAGTCGTGGTAGAGATGCCGCGCGTTTGAGTTTCGCGACTGCATTGGCGCGTTGTTCAGCTACCGACGCTGGGTCATTATCCATATCCGAATGGAATGCTGAACCAGAAGACTTGAATCATCAGTGTAGATTAATTTTTTAGCATAATGTGATTTCACAAACAACTTACGGGTATTTTGCGGGTCGTATCCGACCCCCGAAGGTTAGGGTACACCTCAGTATTGAGAATATCGATTGTAGACGACAGACTGAGAAGTGATCAAGAACAACGATCAAGGAGAAAAGTGAACTGGAAACACACCTAGTAGTAGGAGAACTGTGAGCGCTGAATGTTGAAGGAAAGAACAAACGAAGAGAAAGAAAGGGCTGCAAGAGACCGAATGTGGCGGAGAACTGTACCACGTGGCTAATAAAAGCGGACTCTCAGGGAAAGGCTGTGGTTTCGGGCTGATCCAAAGTCCAATGTATTATACGGACCCACTGGCATACTTAAAAAACATGTCTTCATCTATCTCATCTATCTATCTATACCGGCCTGCCTGCCTCGAGGTTGCACGGCGACTGACGACTGTCTTCTTCCACAGCGAGGTTAGCGCGGTCAATCCTCAGATCCGTAACCTTGGCCCATCATAGCAATGCACATGTTCCTGTCGAAATGGTCACCTGTTTGTATCCTTTTCCCAGTTCGTGTCGGACGAGTCACAATTTTGACTTCCGAGCAAATCATTTACGCTAAATTCATACCATCGATAAGGCACGCGCATCGTGCTCTGCATCATGGCACATCTTCCGCAGCGTGTAAACATATGCAGTGCTCTTCCACGTTGGCCTGATCTACGCGCTGAAGCCTGCTGTTTTTATTAATGCTTCAAGGCTTCAACGGCCATCATGAGGACCCGCCGCCTGCTGGAGTAAGCTTTGCTTCATTTCGACCTCGTACCATGGGGAAAATACACCTTGTTCCATGCGGTGAGAATGGGTCCATTTCTTCAGGCCTGGCTTGCGGGGGATCCGACAGGCCCATCAGCCAGTCATTCCATATTCGTGACCTTCTCAGTGGTCGATGCTTCCGCAATGGAACGTTATCTTGGCATTTCATAAGCTTCTTCAGGAAAGTTCGCATCCCTCGACTTGCAACCTTCCAAATCGACTCATATATCATGTTAATGTGTGCTCCTTTACACTAGACCACTTGTTCTGACCCGCGAGGGGGTACTTCATCCCGTATCGCTTTCCAATTTGGCCTGGAAAGTTCGAAACCTTCCCCAATCCTCGCGTACATGGAACCGCCTAGGCGCGACACAGCGCGAAGTTTAGCGGGATCTACGGTGCCGCTTTCCGTCAAAACGGATTCCCTAACATGTGCCCGTTTAATTAAGCCCAACACCAACGTATTCGTGACCTCGCCGGAGTTTGGTGGGCGGATGTCATATGAATGGAATAACTGTGAAGCACATGTTATCAATACGGGCGCCACAAAGAATCAATGAAGCACACGCATACCTCGCATTCTAGGCCGACGGCACTTTCTTTGACCCAAGGGGGCTGCACGTCTATCTAAGCGAGGATCAGAATATGACATATGCACCACAAATGCCAATCGGAATGACTTACGCTGGAGACTTTAGTTAAACCGCTGAAGCCCCACTCGTCCACATCAGCAGGGGCTTCCACAGATGTGATGTTCGCTGCTTCTATGAATGGTTCGCTTATGATGCTCACGGTAAATTCTTTTGTTGCCAGTATGTTTTCCTTAGTGTCCTTCGGCTTCCGCGGCGACAAAGAGAAGGTGATACTCAATAAAGGAGGGTTGTGTGCGACCTTCAAATAGCAGCAACACAAATAAATCAATAAGACAAATTTCAAGTTACTGAAGAAGACGTCCTGCGTACCATGGAAAAGTAGCTACGGTCAGTTAGGTCACACTCGGCTAACATTTACTAAGAAGAACTCACCTGAATGGGGCAAGGTTGGGCGTACCGTCCGCAGAGATGCTGGACACGAGCGCGATTGGGCGAGGCACGATGCACGAAGTCAATAAAGGATATACCTCCCTGTTAGCATTCTGAGTTAGTGAAATGCGCAGCACAAAATTTTCCGATAAGGTTAGGTTTACCACTGGCAAGCTGCCAGTACTTGTACTACATAAAACATGTACACGTACCCAGGTGAGCTGTCTGAGAGATTCCACGTCCTCCAGCCTTGCCCTTCTTGGGCTTTCCATGACTTTCCAGGCTCAATATCTTCTGGGAGACCCTGTCTCAGTTGCCAATTAGGACTCGGTGAGTTAGTAACACGAAATGAGGCAGCAGAGTTGAAGGGTCGTCTAAAACTCCCATTGGATTCGTCCGAGGCTCCACTGGTGAATGAGAATAAGCGGATCCTGGAAGCTGAGCCCTCTTTAAAGAGGGTAAGTCTTCTGGAAGTTCTGGTCTCTATACGCGTCGCCAACGTCAGTGCTAGTCGGCGATACTTCATGATTTTGTCGTATAGAGTCTAGACTAGTACTTAAGTAGTCCACAACTTGAACTGGCACCTTGCGTGATCAGGCACAGAAAAAATTAAAATAGACTATTACGCACCTTGTTCTGAGGCGCGTGGAGCCTTACTCACCAGCTACTAGTACAGCGAGCAATTATGTACGCAGCGGCTCGCCAATCTGGCATGTGTGGCGAGCCGCGAGTCTGAATTGCAAAATAACACCGTGATGGTGAAAATCAAATCATGATCGCGTTCCGCGGCATTGGCATCGGGCGCGGGGGTTAAGGAAAGAGTGGATCGTTTAGATGTAACGATCATACCCTCTCTTACCCTATAATAGTGCTTTACAGTGCGGCATGGGTCCTCTAGTGCATCAGCAAAACACGGGTCTTCTGTGGGCTCTGTAAGGCTGTAAGTTGAGGGGACCCTTCATTGTACAGAGCTGTACAGAAGACCCGTGATTTGCTGATGGTGTCACTTGGCAAGCGTGCACAATCTGAATTTCTTCCACAAGACATAACCGGTCAAATTGAACCCCCGGGTCTCTTTCCAGCTGCTGACCTGAGAACTTCAGGTGTGCTGGTGTGTCGTGGTGATTAGACCGAGTACAAGCAAATGCCAGTGGTTTGACTTCAAGTTGGAAGCTACTACCTGTGCGATGTCCCAATGAAATAAGGTGGCTCGGAGGTGGGGATGCTCTGAGCCTCACCAGTGAGGCTCATGCAACACAAGCCTGTGCGAGTCAGCCAAGTAGCCCAAGACAACTGAACAATGTATGTCCTTGGTTTGCCTCTGCCTACTAGCAGGAGAAGACAAAGTTTTTAATTTATCCTGGGTCATGTTTTTCTGAACTTGAAGCTCGAGCAGCTGCAGGGGTCAGCGAAGAAATATCAATAACCCCAGTCCTCATACCGGGAATGCTCTGAAGCGTACAGGCACCGGAGACGAGGTCCAGACGGTGTGGATTCTGCGCCGTCTGAATCTCTTCTCTTGGGCTTGCATTGGAGGCACCCCTCTACAATGGTTGGCGTGTTTATAGACAGATGCAAGAGCAATACTGACTGTTTGACAGCTACCTAGTACCTAAGCCTTGTAACTTGAAGTTAGTCCAGCTCAGTTAGTAGTCGGCCATGTGATGTCTCGGCGAACGTATTGAATTATCAGAAATTCCTAAAGCCTTATCATGATGGAAGTCCCTAATACAGAAGGAACGACTATCTTCATTCTATTAGGGTCTGCCTACAGGAGACTAGTAGAAGTTTTTGGAAGGAAACCCAGCGGCGGACGAAAAAGAAGGATTGAAACGAGGCTATAACGAGTGTATGTAAGTACTATTAGATAGACAATATCATAAATGAGTGGAATCTATATACGTCAGTCTCGTGATTAGAAAGACTGAGGTTGTATGCATACTATGGACTCTGGACTCAAAGAGTACGAAATTTGTATTATTTGTAATGTACGATGAACGGATTATGTAAGCTTGCGCGACGGGTATTGATAGTAGTACTAATAAGTCCTTATCGCCGCTTACTTTCAACAGAAGTCAGTGAATAGTAATTCGCCATAGCCTGGTAGCGTCGATCAACCATAATGAAATACCAAGTGAAATTTATCTTCCTTCGATTTGGTATGCCTCTCTCTAGGGGAAGACTAGATTTTATCCAGGAAATCATGATGATTCAAAAGGCTCCTATTGAGCTTCTTGCGTGAGACTTCTAGGAAGTATTGTTTTTAAAACCTAGGCTCAAAGTGCGCACGTTCAGGGCTCGGTGAAGAAGTGCTCAAAAATATGACAGCGACGCCCGCGGCTCCGAGTCAGGTTATCGCAGGGTTTCTCAGAATCACACCAAGAATCTCCAAAATCTGCCACGTTCAGTGCCGGATCCAGCCGTATCTTGGCTCTTCGCACTGAAGAAGTAGACCGTGTTCTGCTATCTAGTACCATGTCAACCGCCAAGAACCCTACCCCGACTGGGTTTTATGCATATACTGACACACTCAAGGGTGTTTACTACGGACCTAAGTGCGTCGAAACCGCACTTCCGAAACTCTTGGATGCTCTTGGAGCCAAACGAGCACTCATCATTACAGGAAAGTCCCTCCGCGATAAGGTGAGCTGACGCCTGAACCCGCCCCTGGTTTTCCAATGATATTGACTCTATCGGGTAGACTGACGTGGTCACAAGGATCGAGAACATCCTGAAGAAATCCAATGCATATGGTGCTACTTTCTCGGAAATCGGGGAACATGCTCCTGAGGCTGGTATCGAGAATGGTATCTCCAAACTTCGTGAAGTCAACGCCGACATCGTGGTCTCTGTTGGTGGGGGTTCTCCCATCGATGCATCGAAGGCGATCATTCTCAGGCTGCAGGAACAAAGGATACAAGAAACCCCTGGCAAAGAGCCTGAGTTCCTGCGGCAAATCGCTATTCCGACAACTCTGAGTGCAGCAGAGTACACGGTAAGATCTCGAAGCGAGATAACTCCTTATCTTATCTAGATATGTTAGAGTGGCGCAGGGTATACCAACAAACAGGGTGATAAGGTTGTAGTCAGCCACCAACAGCTTGCTCCGGCAGGCATCATACTAGATGCAGAGCTGACTGTTGCGACCCCTGAGCAACTATGGTAGTTTATCAACCCAGTCGCCCCCGTGTGTGCTCATTTTTCCAAAGGCTTTCCACTGGGATGCGTGCGCTGGACCATGCAGTTGGTAAGAAGTCACTTTATTCACAGTGCACATCCTTCAAAACGTCTGGAAATAGAGAGTTTATACAGACCCGGAGTGCCCCTCCCGCTGAAGAAACTATGCCATGCTGCCATCACTGACCTTTTTCGCTTTCTTGTGTTATCGAAGAGAGACAGCAAAGATTTGGTCGCAAGGCAAAGGCTGCAAGTTGCGGCGTGGATGAGCTTGTGGCCACTGAAGCTTGAAAAGCACAGGTAGGCTGTTCGACCTCAACAAGGGGATCCCTTACGTTACTTCGATGAAGTGCTGTAGGATTATCACACTCGCTTGGTCACAAGCTTGGAGCAACGTATGGAATACCGCACGGCATTACTTCGGTGGGTGCGCCTCGGAGTCCGCCACACAACTTTATTGACCACAATATATCTCTAGTGCTTAACGCTCGCACCGGTGGTCAACCTACAAGTGGAATTAGCAAGCCAAGAAGATAAGGAGTACCTCGCCGAGGCCTTATTCTACCTTAGAGAGGCATCAACTGGGACCATCGATGGTGACGTCAGGAAGCTATCGTCCATGATCAACAGGTAAGTGCCTTCCGGGCCTGACATCCGCAAAGAATATATTCTCATCGGATATCGGATAGCCTTGTGCAAGAGCTGGGGTTGCAAAAGACACTTCGCCAATATGGCGTACCAAAGGGCGATATCGAGAACATCGCGGTCCGTACGGTTGGTGGAGAAGATGAACAGTTGCTTTCGAAGGTGAAGACGCTTCTGGAGAGCATCTACTGAATACTTCCGGTGCTCGTGATCGAGCAAGATACTATAGATGGATACATGCATCACTACACCTGCATGGGTTCGTTGTTGAGCTATTTGTAACGAAGGTCAATATTGTGGCCCACATGCCATGAAAGTAAAGGACAGTCAATCAAGGAACATTTCTCACCGTGGTCCTAAAGACAAAGGTTTGTTGTGGCAAAGAAGCTCCACCCTGCGCAGGTTTGCTTGGCAAGATGAAATTCACTGCGAGAGAGTCAAAGCACCCACCGTAGGTGTTCATACCCGCTGGTGTTGACGATCGAGAACCTACCCAAATATGTCACGATTTTGTCTAATGAGCGCCTGTTGGAATCATATCAGCACTGACAGCTTCAAAGAGTAGTTATCATTTAACGAGAGAGGTTATCATACCAATTACCTCGAACGGATAAACTCTGATGATATTGTTGGATGCACGAGAGGAAGCCCAGTCACGAACGAAGCAGAAGACGTGTCAGTGTGATCTTATGTAGTAATGGCTCCCGGATTCCTGTCAATGTGCTGTCGTCCTGAGTCTGCCACGTTTTCTCAGCTTAAACGATGATTAAATTGATTAGCAATGTGCCTCGTCCGCAGTGCGCACCTATTATTATATGTGTCATTAGGCTGTCATCACTCTGCTATCTCATGCGACGAGTTCCGGGCATGAAGGCAGTTCTGAGTATTGAGCATTGTTTGAGGGCTATTCACTCTGTTCCGTACTCGGTAGCCCCGAATGGTCGGTTACCGGGATGCTTGGCATTTCCATTCATTTTACCCTGGCATCTACGCGGTAGAACCTATCATTCGGACCTCTCACAGCGTTATAAGGTCCCCGCTGTGCTTACAGACAGCCTCAGGCGAGTTGGGACTAACTAAGGTACCATCGGACTGACGTGTCCCCAGATCATCATCTACATATCCACCTCCAAGATACCCTGGAATGGCGTACCAACGATTAAACTCGACTCAGCGGGATCCACAACGCGAAGAAATGACACAAAACGGCGTAACACATCATGATCACACCCACGACAAGCATTCCCATTCACTCTTCCATTCGCATTCGCATGATGAACACGATCATGGACATGATGCAGAGCAGATAGTACAAGCCCTGAAAACTGCTGGTAAGCTGTCATTTTGGTCAGCTGAGGCATATGTGGCTGACCATTCACCAGGTGACAGAGGCAGTCGAATAACACTCATTGGGTTGTTTGCTAACATTGCTTTGACTGGCGCTAAAGGATTTGCCGGCTGGTATATGCATTCTGCTTCGTTGCTAGCAGACGCCGGCCACTCCTTAAGTGGTTGGTAACCCCAACCAACGACTCAACCTTGCGCACTAACATGTTTGTTTCCAGATCTTCTCGGTGACTTTATTACTCTATTCTGCTGGAAGCTATCACGAAAGCCACCCTCAAAGCGTTACCCATATGGCTTCGCTAAATTTGAGACTCTCGGCACAACTACTGTTTCCTTACTCCTCATTGGAGGAGCACTTGGCATCGGTTTCCATTCGTACCACCTCCTTGTAGAAGCACTAGGGACAACCGTCTCCACCACACCCCCAGGTCCGCTTCATGACCTCCTCCAGCAGGTGACATCTATTGCCGATAATGTTCCTGCCATTGGCCACTCGCACGGTCACACAGGCGTCCTCGACCCTAATGCAGCTTGGTTCGCTGCCGTCAGCGTTGTAGCAAAGGAGTGGCTTTATCGAGTGACCAAGAAGGTTGCCGATGACGAGCATAGCCCAGTGCTCTACGCGAATGCCATCCATCACCGCAGTGATGCATATTCAAGCGTTGTCGCCCTTATTGCAATTATAGGATCGTGGTTATTCCCTGCGTTGCCTTTAGACCCTATAGGGGGTGAGTGATGATAGTTTCTACCAGTTCCTTTTTTCTACACTGCTTATCATCCACTCTAGGGCTGCTCGTTTCTTTTGTTATCCTCAAGCAAGGTTTCGACCTCTTTGGGGGAGCATTTGCGGACCTTACGGACGCTGGCATCTCAGAAAACTCGCATCGCAAGCTAGTCGAAGCATTAAATCCTCTTCTTTCTTCACCATCACCATCACCATCACCATCACCATCACCATCACCATCACCCTCCTCTGTCGCCGGCAACGGCCACCATGCAACCACCGAACTTATCGCTATTCGACATCTCCGAGCTAAGCGTGCGGGTTCTCTCATTTATGTGGATCTCACGGCCGTTGTGTCGAGTCATATGACAGTTTCATCTACGTCAGAGCTGGAAGAAAAGATCTCGCGGACGTTAAAGGAAGTACGGAGGGAGGTTTCAGAAGTCCGCGTGAAATTTTATCCTATTGACATGGCCGCTGCTCGGAATTGATGATATTTGTGTAGACGAAACTTATTTCATTTGTACATTTATTTGTTGTTAAAACTATTATTTATTGAACTGCAGTTTTGAATTCATCCTTACGATCTTCGTGCGTTGCGTGACTGCTACGACACCGCCGACACGTGCGCTGTGACGAACGCGTTACATTATGGCGCGGCACGCGCTGCCTTAGTTTGCCAGTGATTCATGCCACGATGACCGAACTTGATCTTAGACTTTCTCCAGCTACTGCCCAGGACACAGGTTCCTTCAAGCTGCTCGAGCTCCCTCCAGAGCTGTGCCAACTAATCCAGTCTGCCCCCGGGAATTCTCCTTGGTGAGTGGCGACACTTCCTCTGAATCCGTCGACTGTCTGATGAAACACTAAGCTTATCCATCAAAGGGCACCCAACTGAGGACGCGGTACTATGTACTTCAGAAAAGACGTACACCGTTCGATCTGTCGCCCTGTCCAACACCGTGCTAGTCGTGACGCCCTCCCGATCGGACCCAGATGGGACCGTACACATCCGAGATCAATTGCACGAAATCTTGGAACTGGCCCCCGTGGTGCCGAAACTGCACAAGCTCTCTGTCCTGCTGAGGGATGTGGAGTATGACGAAGGCGATGAGGATAGGCAGGTAGGCCAGCATGCAATGTACATCGGCGATCGTCTCATCCATATTTTCACAAGGGGACTATGCCAAGATATAGCTACGATCAAGCTCGTGGCGAAATACAGGCAAGCGAAGCGGAGTTTTGCAGGGGCCTGAAAGACAGGCGCATCCTTGTCCTTGATGGTGGGAGGGGGACTCTCGTGGCACTGTGGTCGCACTAACATTGGCCCAGGGCAGCTAAGACCCATAGCCCCGCCTCATCTTAGCACCATCCTCGAACTTTTGTTAAACTACTTGATATCCCTGTCCCTCTCTCACCAAGCTGCACCGATCGAGGAGCTGGTATCTGCACTTGCTGACGAACATGAAATACCCCGCGCAGTATCGAACCAAGTCATCTCCTGGTTTGGGGATGTAAACGAAGACCTGTGGAAAATGGACGTGGACGCGGTGATAAGAGAGCTTGGAGTAGGAATTCTTCGACATCACAGAGTTTGTTTGTTTATTGGGAATCATGCTTGCCGATATCTGATACCAGACACAGCACAATCCTATTTCTGAGAACGAATTCTTCAAGAAATGGAACAAAGCAGTAGGAGACACTTTTGAGTCTTCCGTGAAGCTGTCCCTCCTTTCGGTGCGTTGTTCTCCTACCTTTCACCTAAACTACCAGACATGATCTACAGGGAAACTACCTCCAAAATGTGCCCTTAACTGGAGAGGAAGTGACGTTAACATATTTCCCATCTTCCGCACTGCCGTTCGACCCAGCCGCTCGATTCGTTGAACTATTCCTGACTCGCCAGCGATGGAAACATGAAGAAATCGAGCCCTTCCTATTAGACATCGCTGTCAACACCAAGGAACGAGATAAGCTACTCCTCAAGCATGCTAGAGCACTGACAGACACTGGGGGGGTATGGTACACTGCGCGTGTAAGCTACAACAGCTGAATATCACAGGTGCATATATACGGACATAGGTGCTATATAGTAATACTGTAAGCCTCTGGGCGGTTGTGATCATCCTTTCCTGGTGTGCACAAAAACGATCACTTCTTGGCTGATGAACGGGTTTTCGTCTTCGAGCCTAGACTCTTGATGGGCGAGGGATGATACTCCTCATCGTCATCCGAGCCTTTCCTCTTCCGCTTCGCGCCTGTGGAAGCGGGCGCGGACATAATGGCCCGCGATGGAGAACCCATCTCCAATACTTTCAACCCAGCAGGACCGGTAATACTATCAACGTAGTTCCACAGGGCTTTTCCCACAAGGCCATTGTTACGAACATCGCGAAATTGCTCTCGTATCCGCATACGCATTTGGAGAATGGCGTTTGCTCTTTCTTCATGACTATATTTTCGAAGGACGAACAGGATGACACCTGCAGCATGGAATAAGCAAATCATCTACTTGGAAAGGATATGGCAGCATACCAATGAACACAAATTCAACAGGCGCCACACGCTTATCGACTAGAGTAAAAGGGGAGTTGAGCCCTGGGGTTGTCGCGATATGCCAGAATTCCGATAGTACATCGTTAATCTGTGACATGAACGTCGTTGGGGGGTTATCTACCCGCTTCATCCACTTTTCCAGTTTCTGGGCTGTAGGCAGCATGTGCTCCGGGAGGCCGTCACAGCAATATACTAGCTGTGCAATACATTGGAAGTCCCGTCCGCGACTAGTGTCCCATTCAAGGACACTGCCAAGCCCCCGACTTTCTACATTCACGTGACGCAGCTCCAAGTCCCCAATCCAGTCAGCCCACGGCGATGAAATTGCTTGAAGTTTCTCTGAGCACGTCCATCAGTATAAATCAGGTTGTTAAGCAAGTTCAGCACCTGCTGCAGTCAAGCTCACACCGAGCTGCACTCGCTGGAATATCTCTCGCTCGACGTCCGGGGATAGATTATGATATTCGACTACGAATAAAAGAGATAAACGGATTTAGAGCAGTGGTGCAAGTTGAAACACGAACCACATGTGATTCTTGTCTCTAAAAAGCGTCGTTTCCACGGTTCTGGTATTTCTAAGCGCGTGGTCTTTTGCTTGTCTGAGACAACGAACCAAAAGCTCTTCTTCGTATGTATGTCTCGATCTTTGCGTTTGACGTGTTCAACATGAAAACTGGGTGGTGTCAGACATCACACTTACGAGGTATCTGTTAACGCTCATGTAGCATGAGATAAATTCAAGCATAGCATGATCAGAAATGAAGTGCTTACCAGACCATCGAGAAACTTTTGTATTGATGTAAGCCTTTGCTTTCCGTCGACGCAAATACGAATAGTCTCGTCTTGGTCATCTTTCGTCACAGCGAATATAACAGGAGGTATATAGAAATTTCGAAAGATAGAGTCAATGAGACCGATTTGCTTGCTCTCTGGCCATACGACGTCTGTGAATGCATTACTGGTTATGTTAGTTCAAAATTTGGACACCGTTAACTTGCCTCGCTGATAGACGGGGTTGAGGTCAATAAAGCCCTCGTGTATGTATCCTGAAGTGCCAAAGGTATATAAGAATAGAATATGCCATGAGTCAATTAGCTGACGCACTGTGCAGCTCTTGCGCGGAGTAGCTCATCGCAGACGGTGGATTCAACGCATCTCTGACTTTGAACACGTTAGGATTCTCGTTATCCGACAGATACTCATTGTCGAGTTCGTCTATGTCTTTTTCTTGAGCTTCGTTCAACTCGACCATGGCCGCTTCTGAAAAGGAAGATTACGCATTCGGGCAGACCAAGTATAGTACACTTTTATAATTTATCAAAGTTTTATGTAATAAAGATCACATATATGGCAAGTACTTACAGGTGTGCCGGCCACGGGGAATTCTTGCCGTGCGCACTTTATATTTTACATGGTCTGGTTTCCTGTCATTGCTTGTGCGGAAATAATTATACGATACGGGTACAAGGAGACTATTGGTATATACAAATACTGTTGGGATAGAAATGAAACCTGTTCAGGGTTCTCAATGCAATTATCCTTTCACTAGAGTTTTACTCGTGGACGAAACATCCAACAGAAGTTATGCCATTGACTAAGGCGGAAGTTTCCCTGTATTCTGCAACGCCCTGCGTAGGCCATCAGGCCAACTCGTCGACGTGGTCAATGTAACTGTCGATGTCGCTGATGCTGTCATTCTCGTCGTCGTACTTGCACATATCTGGGGTAGCATCTGCGTTGGGAGCATGGTCTCTGAACGTGCTCAATTCTTGCATGAAGCCTGAATGAAATACGGTGAGGATCGAAACCTGGGTGAAACTACTAAAGACCTGCCGATGGACCAATTAAGGCAGCTAGCCCTCGTAGCTTCATCACTCATATCTGCCATGTATCGGAATGCTTCGAAGACTTCTGCAAGTCTACCTGCCTTAAGGAGAGCATGACACCGTTTCTGGTTTGCAGTTTGCCACAAGGAATTCAGGTCACACCCGAAGAGCTGCGCAAAACATACACTTATCATAGAAAGTATTCTCGGTTACGTAAGGTCAACGTACCACCACAAATTCCTCATATTTAGAATCAACGGGCGATTTAGTTAAGAAGGTGCCAGCATTCACAGCGGCAGTGAAGTGGCCGGTAGCTTCAGTTGGACAAGCACGATCCATGGCATTGTTCCCCAGTTGAATGAGCAGATACACCTTTCGGAAAGATCAGTGTTCTATGCACAGATATAGGCTCCAGTACATGGTACTCACTTCTATGGTACGACTTGCAAGAGTAGTATCAGCATCGGGACAAGCGGCAGCTAGCTCTCGAACACGCCGTATGGCCTCCGCATGTTGATTCGCACGGAAAAGTGCGATGCTCTGGAAAATGCGATGAATCATGGTGTATATTAGCCAAATTTAACCTACCTTGATCAAGAAAAGGAGATGATAGGTCTTTGGGTCCCCGTCAGTGAAGATGGATGCAAGGTCGAATGCTCGCTTGGCGTCCCGGACCTGCTTTTTCCCGCACAGAGAAATGCCCTTGGAAACGTAGCCTATGAACGAAGGCTGAATGCTGATGGACTATGGTCATATCAAAGTTAGGGGTAGTGATAGACATGGTCGGTACATCTTACCTTAGTTGCATCATCAAGCGCGTGGTCCCAGTCTAGTTTTCGCGCCATAACAATTGAGCGGTCGGCATATGAGCGGTAGTTTTCGCCATTGGCGATTTCTTGCATTAGCAGCTCTTCAGCAGTAGACAAGTCCCCATTTATGCATGCAGTGCGGACTGTCGTGTTCATAGCGAGGATCTGCATGAAGCGTGCTCGTATACGTTATAAGCTATAACAATCGAGAGTGGAAACATGCCTTGGTTTCAGAGTCTTGAATCTCGGTATAAGAACTCTTAGCCTTGGTGTCAGAATCTTGACCCTTGGCACCAAAAGATGAGACCATGAATGTATGTAAAATGAACACGAACATACCTGACGTGTCGCCTGGTCCTTGAGAGCATCTTCTGGCCAAGCATGCTCCGGCACTGCCCACTCTAAGATCTTCTTATCTTTACCTCCGGCAAGGATGTACTTGCCATCCATGGAGAAGGTGACGCAGTACGGAGAATCAGAGTGATGAAAAATGGCGATAGTTCGCCGATCGGAGAGCCGCCAAAGGCGAACATGATTGTCTGTAGTTAGGGAGGCGACAACGGTACCATTACAGTTCATGGCGAAACGCCGGGGATAGCTGGTGTTGCTTTTCCAGATATCACCGACCTGCTTCCAGGTCGATGAATGCCATTGTTGTATGCTGTGACTGTCTCCCGATAGAAGGCGTGTGCCATCGGACGTCCACACGAGTGACGCCGCCCCTTGCCCGAGGTTTGCGATGCGATGCTTTTTGACTGGATCCCATATTTGAATACCTGCGTATTGTGTCGCGATGGCAAGATGTTCGCCAGATGGTGAATACCGAACGCAATTCACGGAACTACTACTGTCACCGAGATTGATTGGTTGTCCTTGCAGCTGCCATGTCTCTGTGCTCCACAGCTTAATCGTAGAGTCGGATGAACCAGTAGCGAGCGTCGCGCCGTCTGGAGAAAAGGCCAACGAGCAGCTGGATGTGTGTGCTTTGAAAGCTTGAGTGACAGGTCTGTCAGTCTCTCCGTGCCAAGTGAAGACATATCCTGCACAATCACTGCTTGCGATCAATTGCCCGTCTCGTGACAACGCCATTTCTGCCATCGCTGCGCCATGGCCGTCCATTTCCTTCAACATAACGCCATTCTTCAAGTCCCACAGACGAAGCATGCCGTCTGACGAGTTCGTCGCCATACGTTGTCTGTCGGGGAAAACAGCGACAGCGGCTACATCACCAATATTATCAAACGCCCGAACTGGCGTGGAGCTTCGAACGATGGGATGCGCTGGTTCTTCCGTCATTCTGGTAGATGGTTGGATTGCGGGTCTGAGCAGTAGAATTGAGGGGGTTTTATGTTTCTTCCACTTCAGCTCTTATCGGGCGGCCATATCACAGCGCTTCTGTACATGCATCCAACTCGTGTTGCCGCAGCTTCCAGAGACCTTTCTGATAGTATAAGTAATACAAATTATCAACGTTAGTGAAACGCTATCAGATATGGGATAAACGGACCGAATGCCTGGACAGTCGAAAGGCAAGTAAACTTAAACCCCGATGGAGCGCGAGCAACTTAACACGCTATCATGAAGAACTTCTCGGCACGACACAGTTGAACGAAGGAGAGGAAGACAACATCCATGGTTCCGAAGCCAGTGTATCATAGCCGTGCTCAGTTCCCATAGAATGCGATAGTTGCATAAATCGCTGCCTCGTATTTAATCTGCACTGTTAGACACGTGCAGCTCGGCGGCGGGAGCAGGGATTTCGGGGGGTGGTAGCCCTTGCTAGCCTTTACCATCACCAATTTCTGCACTAGTAAGGCGTGTCAGCAACAAGTCCTTCATTGAGTTGGTCATGGACGATGACGACGGTGAACACACTTGTACAATTAATTGTGGACAAGCACCGCACCAAAATTTCGAAGTCCGAGGCTGCCGCACGAAATCAACCCTGTGTTCCCCGGAAATCGAACCCGTCGAAACCAACTCAAAAAACTGTGCACGTCCCTAATGTAGTATAGTGGTTATCATATTGTATCTACTACTATGAAGTAATTAAAACCATAATGCCTCCAGTCCAACAGTATGAGATATATCATCGACGGTATACATCATTTCCACTGCCCAAACTCATCATCATCATCGTCATCATGGAATGGGTCCTGCGGATTCTGAGTCAGCGTTGCGTCCGAGGAGATCGAACGGCTGTGTTCGTGTGTTTGTTCAAAGTTCCCTTCCCCCTCATCTCGCATCAACCTGGACCCCTCCTCCGTGACACGGCTCGTGGTTCCAGCTGTGTGCACACCTCTTGGGGTATGTTCCCTACCAACTCGGTTGTCCTCGTCATCGCTGTCATCTCCTACTTGCCACAGTATTGCCTGATCCTCCCGTTCTTCCTCGCCTTCTTCTGTTTTTCTCAGAGCTTGCTCTTCGTCGTCTTCGTCTTCATCGATAGTACGATCGACCTTGCAAGAGGACCGAGCAGCCTTGCGAGACGACAAGCCGGATAACGTAGTGGCAGCAGGTGCACGAGTTGATCGTTCGGGTTTCTTGTGCGTCAGGAGAACCACACCAGAGATGAGGATCATCATGGAGGCAAAGATCAGGAAGAGTATCCATGACTTGTAGGCGCCAACTTGGTCATTGAACACCAACGAATCCAGAAAACTATGTTACAAAGAAGTTTAGGTGTAAGTAGAAACTGACCGCAGGATGAATGAACATACCCAGTTGCAGTATAGACTCCATAGAAAACAGGGACCACAAGAGTGGAGTCATAGACCTTAAGTCCACGATTGAGACAGATGATCTGAAGCACAGCCGTGATCACGAGCAGAACTATTGTGAATATAGGAGCTAGGTGACCGAACTGATTTCCTGGGTTCTCGTGTGAGAGGCTTCCAGTGAGTAACTTCACACTAAGTTTAAGTCAGAAAAAAAACAGGACCAGAAACGAAACAAAGTGACTGACGTGGCCTTGGCAAAAACCAGACACCCTCCAGCTAGTCCACCTCCGCAACATGCCCAGCCAATTCCAAGCACCCAAGCGACTTGCTTATCATCCTGAGGCGCAGTCCACACCTCTAACTTCTCCTTAACCCATAGCATCCCTGTATTCCAGTTGTTCTTGACTTTCCCCAGAAAAGTAGTACTCGATGCGGGTGACCTCCGTGCGCTCATACCTGCGAAAGGTTCTGAGTCCAGATCTGACCGTGCGGCAAGGACAGCGTCAAGCGAATATGTGAAAATGAGGACGCAAATGAGCGCAAAGGACATGCAGAAGAAGAATCCAAGCCAACCACCACGCCGCCACAGAGCGGTGAGATGGGTGACATCAGTTTCTGTCGACAGTCCACTGTTGATACCTCCAAAGGCGACGATACCGATGACACCAAGTACTACGATCATTGTACCCTACAGTTGATGAGCAAAGTACGAAAAGGGTATGATGGGGAGCTCACATAGATATCCGTTCGTGTAACAGGTGTACCAATTAAAAATCTAGCGAATAGGAAATTAAAAATAAGGGATGTTGATCCAAGAGGAGCGACATATTCTGAGAATAATCGTCAGAAAGTAGTGGTCTCAGACAAGAAGCGGACGTGCCTGCTCTCATATAATCCAAGGCAAGCGTGCTCCCGATGAGCTGGGATAAAATATATAAAACCATGCCCAGAAGCCATAGCGGCCGTAGCCAATCTCGTCTGCGGGCGGATTTTGGAATAGCACTCGTCCTTACCTGCGGATTATTAGGATTCATTTAAGGCCTATAGGGAAAGCGCAGACACACTCACATGGTCCAATTTCGTGAGGTTCAGACCAGCTGCGTTCAGGATGGAAGCAAGTAAAATGATCGCCAATCCTATTATGAATGCTACAACGGGACTGGAAGCATGTGCAGAACTGAGGTCGCTCGTGGATGACGCTTGGAGAGTGGTGGGAGTGGGGTCCAGTGAGGTCACCGGTGAAGGTGTCTGAGCCATCAGACGCTAAAAATGGAAGGGAGGACCAGTAGGGAGGTTGTGGTATGAATTCTTCGAATTGGTAAATTTTTGTAGACGAAGACTGAAAAGTTTGAGAGTACGCAATGAGGTTGTGAACTGGTTGTGACCTACTTATGTATCAGCTTGGACTCGGAAGTGCTTGTCCCGAAATGGAGTGCCATCCACCTGTGCCGCTATGCCAATCCCCTGATCACTCACCACCACGATCGATCCAGCGCTCGCAAGGCATTGGGCACGTCGTCGGTTAACATGGAGGCCATACTATCTAAGCTCAAAGCCAAAGCAGAGCTTGTCCAGGACAATACTCTACTTCGAGACACTATCTCATTACTCACAGATTTACACCACAATCCGGCACTCGCTCAGCACATCACTTGGGAGGGTCTCATGCGGGATTTCGAGCGACTACGGGATCATGGACTGTGGGACATATCGGAAGAGAACGTCAACCTTTTGCATGCGCTGCGCAGTTTTTTGACTACTAAACCGTTCAACGAACTAGATGAACCCGCCAGTGATACTCCCGCGCCTCCTTCTGTAGTGAGCAGAGAATCACAGCAGACATTCTCAATTGTTGTTCCGCCTCCTGAATCTGCACCGTCTCCCCTCATACCAACATCAGATCCCGTCTTACTTCCCATAGAACTCGTTGATATTCTTAACCACACATATTTTCTCCACCTGCTCGCCACAGATCCACAGCAAGTTCTCCCTCCGGGCAAGTCCCTCATTTCAATTATGTCTCGCTCTCGCAAGAAGGAAGAAGATGTTTCCAAGCCTACTTTGCATGACAAGGTTGAGGATCTTGTACATAAAGCTTTCTGGGACGAGGTGCGGACCTCGTAATACTTCAGATATTTTCGCGTCTAAGGGTTTTCTAGGTTATAGATTCACTCTCGAATCCGGAGCCTTCTTCTCAGCTTCCGCGCATTAAACTATTATACCATGACCTCCACATTGTACTAACGCCTCTTTTCCCACCTCGGCATCCTATCATCACCACACTTTCCTCTCCTTTATCTCCGACATCGTCACCTTTAGATTCAGCTATTATGCATTTGCGTGAGGTTGTGACGTCTCTGCGCGAGCGTTGCGCGCCAGTCCGGGATCAAGAGCTTGATAATCTTCTTCATACACTAGACAACCCTCCATTACGGTCTTCGCGCCCTATCGCGCTAGCCACATTAGTGGCGGATACAGTTAAATCCATACTCAGGATCTCGGAGGTCATGAAAGATGACCTCTCCCAATTTGTGCTTGGAAGCATGACGGAGCAGCAGCTACGATCTGTAGTGTCCAAACAAGCGAAGACTAGGGAACGTCACATCATTTTAGACATTTGGAAGCCCGAGTGGATAGAAAGTAGCTGGCAGACGTGGCTCGAGAGTTATTCTCCATCTTTTCAGGTTAGCGGCGTTGCCACCGAGCTGCGCTTCAAGTGGATTGTGCGACTTGTACAGGCGTTAGGATCATCGACTCCTGTATCCTGTAAGTTTCCAACTAAAACTATGTCTACCACAAGTCCCGAGCCTCGTGTCGCGGAGTCTCCTGATTCCTCGCCGCCATCCATCGACAACCCCCTTCCACCGGTCTTTTTCTTCTCTGTTCCCGCTCTACTGGAAATCCAGAATTATCTACAAGCACTAGTCATTTCTGCTTCCCTGCGCTCGCTGACTCGTCCTGCGCCGAAAGGTACAAAAGCAAGCGACGCGATGAGTTTCGTGGAGCGGATATGGATCCTGCTGAAAGGAGAAATAATAGAAGAGCCAGGTTCAGGTGACACAAAGCTTGTGCATCTCGCAGATGAGGTTGTTCGTGCCCGCCAGCTGGATGGCTCCATACTCTCCACAGAGGAAGAGACTAGGCTTCGCGCGGCAGTTGAACGCACGCTCAATCCTAGTGATCCTGTGTTTGTACTTCTGCAGAAACGGGTACTGAAAGCGTTGGTTGATGCTCTTGCCCATCAACGGTCGGAATCCAGGCAAAATGGCACGCATGCGATACCCCAGAGAATGCAGACAGGGCTTCATGGTGAACGCGCTGGGAAGAAACCTCGGTTAGTTTTGGATCCAGAGGATCTTGACACGACTGACAGGGCGGAGACGCGTCAATTGACAATTGAGAAATTGCTGGGTTTCGAGGACGAGTGCTTGAGGAAGGTCGTAGAAGAAGTGTTTGTGAAAGTAGATGCGTGCGTCATATGGTTGGAAGATGTTTGGCAGGATGTCCTTCGGGTAGGGGTTATCGATGATGAGCTTGTTCTCTAGCTACGTGTAGTGAGTGGTATAGCAAGAGATCTGCGAGTCATAAGTGCTTACTTCCTCTACTTTGAAGCCTGAGCAAAATTCGTTCCATAATTAGTATGTGCAGAGTCTGTAGTGTAAGGACTCGTAGTCCCCTGGCGACGGAAACCCTTTCTTTACGTCCCATACCGTACTCCATTCTTTACGCCGCTGTCAACATTTCTATTCGTTATTGTTACCCTACGACGCCGCCCCCTTCGGGCCCTTCCTACTAAATATTTAAGTATCCATTCGCGTCGTACATTCAGTAGCAAAGAAGCAGAGTAGTGGTAGTTCTTCCCCCTTCCAAACTCACTCGCGGTCCCATCATTCACTTCGAACTCGTACAGCTGCACACAATGTAGCATCCTTACGGTAGCAAGACATACATCTAATTTTTATAGTTTAATATGGGGAACTGAGAGACAAGCTAGGGCCCGGATCTGAAAGTTCAAACTGCTCATTGAGTTGAGTTTGATTTCAGCCGAGCGCTTAGCACTACTTCGCCATTGAGTTGAACGCTAGCTGTTCATTGAAATCTCAGGGTGTCTTGCAGATGCTAGCAGGGATTATAGTTGTTTGCAAAGCTCATCTACAACTTTAGCCGCTCATTGAGCTGCTCATTGAGCACTCAGTTTGGGATAGTCCAGGGATTAGTTACGGACTCCATCGGTTAAGTTCGTAAGCGAGCCTCTCCACCATTCAAAGAGTGCTCGCGTAGGCTTGAAAAAGCTTGAAATTGTTAACGTAAAATGAGTCCTCTCTCTGATGCTTATGATGATAGTGAGTTCACATAAGCATAGTAAATTTGCCACGAAAATGCCTACTCCTCCTTCAATTCACTGAAAGTAGACATTCTGAGTAGATTGGTTTAATACTACAGTGGACCCTCACAGGATGATGGAACAGATCTAATATGAAACAGCCAAGTTAAAAGTCAAAGGATGTGTTTTACGCTACAGTCACGTAATATTTTGCGCTAAAGGCGGCGTCACGTGACCCAACTTACCGCTTAATATCATAGTGCGCCAAGGCGTAAATTTCGCGAACTAATAACTTATTAAAACGTTCAAACCATGATGGACATGCGCTATGGGGCAATCAGCCTTACGTGCTGTCTGTTTAAAATGTTTGCTTCGGCTCCTCTGCGGTACTTGCATTCATTACGCATATACAGGCTTCACGCGCGCCCTCCTTCAAGTAAGGAGTGACAGTAAGACATCTCACAATGATCGACGCTGGACCCGTATTTTACTTGGCTACATTAGCCTTCTTGCTCACTGTCAGTGGTTTACTGAGTTGGTGTCGAAAATTCTGGGACCGCCGTTCGCGTCCCCCACTGCCGCCTGGTCCTCCCTCCTTCCCAATAGTGGGAAGTGTTCTCAGTCTTGATGATCCTACTCGGCCTTGGCTGGGCTTCAATGTCTGGAAATACACATATGGTAGGCACAGTATTGGTGGTAATATGTTCGTAATAGCTCATATTTCTCCAGGTGACATAATCTATGCTCGTCTGCTCAGCAAACCTATCGTTGTGGTCAACTCAGAGGAGGTCGCGCATGACCTCTTTGATTTGCGTTCTGCGATATATTCTGATAAACCACGGTCGATTATGCATGAACCGTGAGTTAAACCTTGGGATATTAGGTTACGCATTGATCATGAAGATATTGTCAGCTTCTCTTTAGACTGCACAATAGGGGTCATGCCGTATGGCGACAGGTAAGTAATAAACTTTTCTCTGTTGTCTGGACGGCGCCTGAAGTTCAGCAGGTGGCGCCTTCACCGACGAATTTTTCATCAGCCATTTCGTCGAGCGGCAGTTCCCATTTATTACCCCGTGCTACTCCGCAGTGCCCACAGGATGTTGTCTGGTTTTTTGCAGGATCCTGCCGAGTATTCAAGCCATTTTCAGATGTTGGTCGCGACAATTCATAATGGTCTCGTGCTGAAGCTGACCTTCATCAGGTTTCCTTCTTCATTTATACTGTCTACGGTATATGATTATGAACCGAAAACCAAAGACGACCATCTCGTCCACGGCATATTAAGGTACGTTGAATTGGCATCCGCCAATCTGGGGCTAGGTGCTGTTATGGTCATGGAGACCTTCCCTTTGCGTATGTTCACACATGCATATTATTGGCTTGCGGTCACATCTTAACAACCCTTCTAGTTTTACGGCTTCCTACCTGGTTTCCTCTCGCCACATTCAAGCGAGCAGCAGTCAATTCTAGCCAGACATTCCACAGTGTGAAAGATGTCGCCTTTCAAGATGTAAAAGAGAGGATGGTAAATTATGCCTGATCAATAGATATAATGCACTGACGAACCACAATAGTCTACCGGCAGAGTAGCACCGTGCTTGGTGGCTGATAATTTGAACAGAATGAGTGGCTTTGCAGACGACATCTTTACTGAAGCAGTGAAGGAGGCTGCTTTTGTCGCATTCGGAGGTATGCATGCTGAAGGACTGTCTGCTTGGTGCTCATTTGTCTTGTCTTCTCTTTAGCGGCATCTGAGACTGTAAGTTCCACTCCGTTTTGCGTTTGTCCATAGTATTCATTTGCTCTCTGCTCAGACTGTTGGAACGTTGCTTGTATTCCTTCTTGCCATGGTACTCCACCCAGAAGTGCAAGCCAAAGCACAAGCAGACATTGACCGAGTCGTTGGCAAAGATAGACTTCCCGATTTCGACGATAGACCAGCATTGCCCTACGTGGAAGCTATTATGCGTGAAACACTCCGGTGGCATCCCGTGTTTCCGCTGGGTTCGTGCCCTATGTCACTATTCTTCAATATATCTGATGGTATGCTCAGGCGTCCCACACGCAACAACGACGAGTGACATCTACAAAGGTTATTTTATCCCTGAAGGTGTGTATCGTGTTGATTTACAGAGGTTAATGATAACCCAGATTGTTAGGTGTTACTGTGATTGCAAACATATGGCAAGCCCACACTACGTTAACAACGAATTTCCCAAAATGATAGCACCTTAGGGCAATGACGCACAATGAGAAGAAGTACCCCAGCCCTGATGAATTCAAGCCGGAAAGATTTCTCCATGAAGATGGATCCCTCACGAGCGACTCGATGTCTTTAGCCTTCGGTTGGGGTCGTCGGGCGTGGTGAGCATCTATTCGTACTCATTTTCTCATTGTTAACTGTTTGTCAGCGTGGGACGACATATCGCGGACGCAGCACTTTGGATCGCGATCGCGAGCTTCCTTGCCACTTTCTCAGTCCACAAAGCTCTCGATGAGCACGGCGAGGAGATCCCAGTCATTCCGAAGTTCTCCCCTGGTCTCACAAGGTTTGTAGAGCGCCTCTCTTGCCTCCCGAGTAGTAGACTGATCTCTTGTTATTTCAGTCATCCTGAGACATTTCCCTGCAGAATTGTTCCGAGATTCCAAGATGCATCTTTGGAGAAGCTCATGCAGTTGACTGGCTTAGGTCTGTCTGTCGACATCACCTGTAAATTCTGAGGCTCACGCAAATATAGTGGCCGAGCAATTATGACTGACATATAAATGTGTATTAGTCAAATGTTTAAGAAATACCTGTCTGCTCTCCTCCAGGTCACTGTATGATCTGCGTCACAATCCGGTGATTTTATAACATGATGTATAGGCAGAAGGAAAATGTATTCACGAGCTGTACTACCACTCGAAATTCAGCGGGTTGTTCTGGAAGGTGTAACGTGCACTGAGATGCATGAGTGAATACTTCTTGAAACGAGGTGAGAAGTGCTCTATGGTATGACTGTTCAGTGGCAGAATGCAGTATTCACGTGAGCTTGAAATACTGCAAGGCGAGTATAATCGTGGGCGAGCGGTGTACTAGCAAACAGAGCTCAGAACTACCTTTGAGAAAGATGTATAGCTTAGCCGAAGATGATTAGCAAAGGAATGGTTCTCAGGCGGGCAACATGCACCCTCACTACAAAAAAACTCGAAACTAGGGCCGATGTGTAATTACAAGCAGCTAATTTTGATCATTTCGTTTTGCGGGGTGTGCATTGATTAAAATATCTGCACTGCTGGCAGGCGGCACGGCAGACAGTCCACTGGGAGTATGCAAATTGATATTCCTGAACGTACTTGAGCCACTGGTCCCTGTGTAAAATGCTGCATCTCATATCATCTATGCAGAAATATTTTAATCGCCCTGCATCTCCTCTGGTGGTGGGCCTTGCTGCTCGCGCTCCTTTCGTGTGGCCTGTACCACGTCATCAACACGCAGTAGCATACGGGCGGCCTGTGGACATCGTAAGCAGACAGCATGTGAATGATGATTCGCATGGACATACCTCAACAGCAGTTTTTAGGATTTGAATCTGAAGGTGTAGATAGTCAGGAAACTTGTCGGACCACAAGAACCTGTACGTACCTTCACGCTTGCACTTTCATACAAGCCATATTCTTTCATATCGACTATCTTTCCAGTGTCTCCATTCACACCCCATGAATGCTCTCCATTCGCGTGCTTGGCCTAGAGAAGTCGTCAAGTACGCGTCGTCCACAGAAACATGACTACCCACCCTAAGCTCTGTCAGTACCCTGATAGCATTCCCGCCGCTATTTTGCACCAGTGTCCGTGGGATAACCTCCATGGCATCCGCAACAGCTCTGAATGGCCATCCCTCAACCCCCGTCACGCTACGCGCTTTAGCGTGTAACCCCACGCTGATCGCCATCTCTGTCGCACCTCCACCAGGTGCGAGTTGGGGGTTAAAGTACGCATTGCGCGCAACACTGAGAGCATCTGCGAGATTCCGATCGATTTCGTTAAGGATATCCTTGGAGGGACCACGGAGAAGTATAGTGCAGGCTTTGGGGTTTTTGCACTCGGTGAGGAATGTAAAGTATCTGAGAAGATCGCGTAAACGAGGAAACAAGACAGAAATGAATTGACAGACTCATCGCCCATCTTCTCGACGTTGAATAGCCCGCATTCCGTGCCGACATCAGATTCACGGATGTCCTCTATGCGATTGACTATGGTCGCACCAACAGCAAGAGCAATACGGTTGTTGTCTGATTTGCGGACGCGTCGAACAGCAGAGACGTTTGCTCGCTCGAAGACATACTGCGCCGTATCTAAAATAAATGAGTAACTTGAAGAGTGTTAATCTCAATACGTACCAGATATTCCTTTCTCAGTGATAATAAGATCGGGTTTTAACTCGAGTAAGAGTTTGCACTGCGCGATGACCTGCTCCTCCTCGATTTCCTGCGCGCGTTGCCAGTCGCTCTCCTTGGAGAACTCCATGTTGGTCTGACTCTCACCCTTCTTATACTCAAGTGGGCAGTCGAGTAGGATAATGCGCGGGTTCTTGATTCGTCGGCGCATGTTTGGGTGGGTGATATCCTTGTTGACAAGGACACCATCGAGGACTCTTGATTCCTCAATGGACCCACCTGGAATTTTTTCGACACGTGCGTAGCGTTTGATGTCAACGCTCTTGTGTCCAGCGTCATCCAAAGCAACGGTGCGCACGGCTTGAAGAGCCAGGCGGCACATTAAATCACTCCATCGTGCCACAAATTTGGTGCCGATGGACGTTTTAATGAGAGAGAGCATTTCTTCATCAGAAGACGTGTCGATCGGGATGGAGATACGATTTACGATTGCGAGAGCTTCTTTGAGGGCTTTGTTGTAGGCCGAGATAATAACGACAGGGTGGATGTCGCGTTCAAGCTGGGAAAGAGACTGGGCGAGGATTTCTCCCGCTAGAGGACAATGAGATAATGACAGAGATTTGAAGCAGAAAATGCACCAAGGATGATAACGCTGGTTGTGCCATCCCCACACTCTTCATCTTGAGTACGACTCAGTTCGATCATGTTCTTTGCTGCAGGGTGTGCAACGTCAATTTCACGGAGAATCGCATTTCCATCATTTGTTAGCCTATGTTACATGTTAATCAGACGCATTGTGGCAGGAAATGTGCAGGGACGCACAATATGCCACCCATCGGATCGAGGATCATCTTGAGCATGGCTTTTGGACCAAGACAAGTGCGAATGACATCGGCAATCGTCTATGTATATTTTAAGCAAGTATGAGATGAGAATGAAGCAGATCATGACCGAGACCGGTTATACGTGCCTTTGCTGCAGTGATATTGGACATCTGGGCTTTCCTTCCTGACTGCCTCTCCGGTGCAGTATCTGTGGAACATTGCGTTCAGTGGTGCATTTGAGACATACGGAGTACATACTCATAACGAACACTGGAGTTTGTCCCGCCATGGTTGGATCGTGCTTGCGGATTGTGCTTGACAATGAATGAGCTTGAGGATGAAAAGCTCGAAATCTCTCGAGATCCTGCCAGTCACGTGACAGTGAATGACATCGCAGTCATTTCGGCGGTGCATAGTAAGGTGGTTCACCCAAGTCATTGACGGCCGCGGAGCATCTAGTCATTTCATGTGGCGACCTTGCACGACTCCAGTTTTGTAGTCTCAAGCGTTCAACGTCCAGTACTAGTCATGGCACCCAGGAATCAAGATGGTAATTTCATGGATGTGGATTCTGATTCCGATATCTCTTTACTCGGTGATGTCGAACACCGCGGGAAGGGAAAGGGAAAAGGCAAAGCTACTGACAAGCGCAAGAAGGACAAAGGCAAGGCGAAAGCGAAGGAGGTCAGCAGTGCATTTTTTGTTACGCATTTCAATCTACGGTATTGAACATTCACATTGTTTACAGCAAGCTTACACATGGGAGGCATCCTACACGCGTTCTTGGGATACCGTGCAGGAAGATGAGGCTGGGAGTCTGCAGGGTGCGGTAGAGGATCTTATGGCGCGGGGCAGGCGCAGAAGGTCTGTCCATTCCACCTATCACCTGTGTTTTCGCTGATTCAGTGAGCCAGGTTGCTCGCACCCGCCGCTGCCATCCGTCGCACAATCATCCGACATCTTGTTCTCCTGCTCGATCTTTCGGCAGCGATGATGGACCGTGATATGCGCCCCACCCGGTTTGATCTCATGCTTCAATATGCAAGGGAATTCGTGGTCGAATGGTTTGACCAGAACCCTCTGGGACAGATCGGCGTCGTTGGTATGCGCGCTGGGATTGGCGAGAGGATTGGCGAAATGTCGGGTAAGTTCTGCCGACTAGACCATTGAGTTAATATTAATTCCACCAGGCAACCCGCAGGATGTCCTCAAGTATCTGAGTGATAGGTCTCGGTTGGAGCCTACTGGAGAACCAAGCCTTCAAAATGCTATCGAGATGGCACGAAGCAGCATGAGGTACTTTATCTTCTTAGCACCTCAAATTTCTTCCTGATCTCTATAGTCACCTGCCCACACACTCCTCACGGGAGATTCTCATTATCTTTGGTTCGCTGACGACATGCGACCCTGGAAATATTCACGACACCTTGGACGCCTGCGTAAAGAACAAAATACGTATATCTGTCGTTGCTCTGGCTGCAGAAATGAAAATCTGCAGGAATCTATGTGACAAGACTGGTGGTAAGTGGACTATTTGTATATTGAGGGCATCTCGCTTCATCCACGAGGTAGGTCAGTTTGGCGTGGCAATGAACGAAGGGCACTTCAAAGACATTTTGTTTGAGCTCGTTCCACCTCCTGCACAACGGGCGGTCGCTCGCACAGGAGGCCCAGGGGCATCAAACCCGGCTGCCGACTTGATGATGATGGGCTTTCCTACTCGGCTACCAGATTCCTCGCCACCTAGCCTATGCGCCTGCCATTCGGACATGAAGAGTGAAGGCTTCCTTTGTCCGAGATGTATGGCGAAAGTGTGCGATGTTCCAACCGATTGCGACATATGCGGACTTATGATTGTGAGCTCTCCTCACTTGGCGCGAAGCTACCACCATTTGTTCCCGGTGAAACCATACGAAGCCGTGTAAGTGGCATTCTATGTTGAATCATTGTTGTATGGTTTAATAATTCTGAAACTCAGAAGGTCGATGGATGGTATATCTGAGCCGGTAACTGCTTGTCACGCATGTGCACGAGTATTTTCGATCACAGCGTCAACTGCAGTAGCATCAGAGGGGGTCAGTCCCTGGGGCCGGTACCGTTGCCCTGACTGCCACAACGATTTCTGTGCGGAGTGTGATGTGTTTGTTCACGACGTTATTCATTGCTGCCCAGGGTGTGGCAAGTAGTAGTACATGTATACGAACTACATATGTTTCAAACTTCAAATTCAGAAGTTTGAGTTTGTTTGAAATGCCGTAATGAGATGCATGCTATTAGTCGAGTGACTTGTAACCTTGTCCCCACTATCCAGTCCCTTGTTCGTTTTCCTCCTGCTACCATGATCCTACTACCACTTACACTCATTTTTTCTTCCTGGTATACCCTCGTCCACGCCGGCAGTCAAACAAAAGGTCAGAACTGCTCTGTCAGTAACAACCGTCTCCAAATCGGCACATATCAATTTTATAGCGACTGCGATGCACAAACATACTGCTCATCCCAAGGCATTTGTGAACTAAAGGGCTGCAGAAAGGAACAATATCCATTTGGGTATTCACCAACAGCTACTCTACCACCTAAATGTCCTTCTGGGCAGTTTTGTCCCGATGAGGCTGATGCATGTCAGCCATGGCTACCCGTTGACAGTGCATGTCAGTTAAACCGCGATGGTGAGCCTCAGTAAAAGTCCTGTGATGGTGTTCGCTGACCCCGCGGTCGTCACGCAGATCAATGCGAACCACCTGCGAACTGGCAGCAATTAGCTGACACTTCGTCTTACGGTCGCAACTTCAACGGTTCAGTGTGTCTGAATAACGTTTGCATGTGCGTAACAGGCCGGGGTCGGACTAATTTTGTGTTGACTTGGTTCCAGGTGGGCAAACGTCACCGTCGGTCTGTCTTGTCAAGTTGAGAACACTGCCTACATCGCGTATGCGGGAGCTAGCGAATTCATCGATGTGGTGTCACGGTGGGTAGGATCGCGGAGTATCTCGGACCATAGTGGCGCTCATCCCCATTTGTAGAGGCAACTGTCAAATGGGGTTGTATTGTGACTCCCAGTCCCTAGTTTGTATGCAAACAAAGCAGCTAGGAGCGTCTTGTGATGCAGATAAGGAGTAGGTCTTGATTTCGATGTGGGGATATGCATCATTATATGACTGAATGTCCAGGTGTTCGACTTTGAACTGCCTTAGCAGTGGAGTTTGTGGATTGAGTGCCGACACTCCAAAGCAATTTGGGATTTGGGTATATCTCATGGTTGGGATTGGTATCTTCGGAGGTAAGTCGCAATGTTTTAGAAGTTGGAACTGCGTCTAAGGGTCGGTTTGTCAGGCATGTTCGCCACTCTAGTCACTTTGTTCTTGATCCACCGCCGTCAGCGTGACGAGGAACGTGAAAAGCGTATCCAGTACTGGCATGAACAGGTAAGCATTACCGACCTGTAGGTTTCGATATCGTCTCTCTAACGTTCGTCTTGCAGAATGCCTTCCGTCAGAACATCATGCAATTGAAGGAGATTGCTCGTACTTCCATCCTGTCTCTCCCTGGCCACGGCAACAACAGCAAACGGAGTACAGTATGTAGTCGTGCTGGGTCAGAAGAGCCGATCCTCCAGCACTCGGTCCACAAGGCGAGCGGGTTGAGACGGCAGTTCCTATCAGATGATGACAACAGATCATACGATGAGATAACGTTGCAAGATGAACAACGGTAGGTGTGGACATGCGCGCGGTCGCAGGATATTCCGATTCTCTTATATACTAGCCGGGGACTATCTTTTGACCATGGACTCTTGCATCTTATATCCACATCTGCTTATACTTAGAACAAATGATATCGCTTAATGGTGAGAATGCGTGTATTGGCGAGCCTGGCGCCAACACGTTGTCAATCGCAAGTCCGAGTGTTCTAACTTCTCGAGACTCGACGAATGTTGGAAGCTAGATTTTTACAAAGTTGTGACGACACTTTTTATGCTTTTGACTCTAGCTATAGGATTCGGGACTCATGCTTCTGAGAAATTAGCGGCCATCCTTAGTAGTCCTGAGGCCTGACCATTTAGGCTTTGGAGCCAAAGCATTCAAATTTCTCACTCAACGTTGTATTTCCAAGATCGTCACAACAGGCGGCGCACGGTGCCCTGTTCACCGTCCCATTCACCCGCCTTCGACAATATGTCCTCACAGCTGACCCCAAGCCCTGAAGAGGACCTCAGCTACGCATGCCCATCGTCCGAGGACGGCGAGCTAGACTCGCACGGCGTTACACCACCACGTTCAAGAACGAGCAACGAGAAGGGAAAAGCAAAGCAGCTGGAAGAAGACACATATGATGATGAAGACCCCATCGAGACCTCATATCCCCCTACAAACGACGAGGCAGCCGAGACGCGACGGGTCGAAGAGGTGCGCCTTTTTCCTTGCTACAAAGCCCCACGGGTTTTCATTCGTGCTCGGATATTGTATTGAACCTCTTGCCCCATTCTGAACAGAATTTGCGTCGATGGGATATGGCTGAACGTGAACGACGGAGAGCTGTGCGCGAATCTGTGCATATTGGCACGGGCGGCGGGCCGTCTTTGCTCGGCGCAGTAACGCGCAGGGCGAGCGTGCTACTCTCGAACCGCCATGCAAGCAAAGCATCCTCAGGCGGGCTGGGTAACCACCACCACCACCACCGAGCCCTCAACTCCATCGACTCCTCCGACGCAGTACCGCTCACCGACATTGACCAGAGTCCGCGTGTATCTGAGAACCCATTCATACATCCCTCCGAAAGAGACCCCTCTTCACAGTCCTCCCCATTTGACGACTCGAAGGAGCAGTCTAGTGTTATGACCGAAATTTCAGGCCCTCCATCCCCGTGTTCACCTGATGCATTCGATTCGAAGATGCCCTCAGCCCAGCCAACCGTGCTCCAGCGAACATCAACCCTTGTTCCGCCCCCACAGCCGCTGGGATTGCCGCGACCTCTGACACCACCACCTAAAGAGCCTGGTCCACGCGTGACTCCTATGAAAGCCACGCCTACACCAACGCTGCATCCAGAAGCTATCGAACCCGAGCAGCAGGTGAGGTGGTGGCACGATTGGTTATGCGGATGCAGCGAGGGACCAGACCGGGGAGGAGATTTCCAGGTGGGGACGATTCCAACCCAGGTTGTTTATTATACTGACGAGCTTGCTCCAGGCTGGACGCACGAATCCTTTTGAATGATACACTCCAACCCATATATGTATCGTTATACACGACCCTCCTTTGTACATCCTCGCATATACAGTACAGTAGTTCGCATCCAGGACTAATAATCGTTTTATACAGGTACGAACTAGAGGTTCCATAGTGTTTGGATCGTTCGCTGCATACATACCCGTCACATATACGTTTATGTTTATTATCATCCATGTTTGGCTTGTTGCACGAACGATTGTAGCAAGAATATACTCTAGGTAAATATGTTTGGGAATCACTAAAGGAAATGGATTTAGAAAGGGTAAGAGCGGAAATGAAGCAAGGTAACAAGGGGGCATAAAGTTTGCTGTTGATGGTGGTACGTGAGTGTTGGTCGTACGAGTCGATTTTTATACATTACAGTTTAGCGTGGGCGTTAGGTAATTGTTATTGAGAAGACGGGAGGCGTACGGCCGTCAACTCGATATCACTCGAGGTGTCGCTATTCAGGTTCCCTGGTTCACGGACAGGATCATTGGCGACATCCACCTGGAGACAAAGTTCAGCTTAGTCCAGTCGACCTGAGGAAATAAACACTGACCTGCACTTTGTCTGCATTCTTACTACCAAAACGACGTACGGTCGTCGCTGACCCTGCACCCCCCGAAACATCCTCGACAGCCACGACCGTTATGGTAGTAGCTGGAGGACCATGTTCGGTGGTTTTTGGCGCATCCCAGACAGTTTCATTAGAGTCTCTAAAGAAGTTGCTGGGAGTCGAAGCGCCCCGCTCGACATCTCCACCTGTCGTTGTCCCCGCAATATCGGTAGGCTTATCCTCACGGCGAACCCACATAGTCCGATTGGTCCATTTCATGCTTGTACGAGAGTGCGCACCACGACCCATGGTGAAGAACGGTATAGACAGGCCATCTTATCGCCGAGTCAGCGACAATATCATACTACTCACGGCGATACTTACGGATGATGATGGAAGCAAGGACGACAAAGGATACGATAGGCTGAAGAGTTGCGGCCAAATACTGTGCCTGATCTGCAGGCGGGTGCTCCGGAGTGGGCAAACGCTTGAGCGCCAGGGCAGATACGAAAACTGCACTGACTCCCATCTAAGACACATTAGTAGATGCTGGGTAACAATATCCAACTACTTACCGGACCTGTATTATAAAATACTTTAGATGGACATTACAGTATAAATTAGGATGGTTGCGTACCAAAGTGACCAGAGAATAGTGCTTCCTTCCAGGAAGCAATCTCGGGGACAAACTTGTAGATCACCAATAATGCAGGAATTCGCCTCAATACCAGAATAGCGATCACAAGCACGACAAGCATCCAAGGGTTGATGTCATACTCGAGAGAGTTATAGTCACTGAAAGGTAACCAAGCGCCGATGTAGATGAAGCAGCCACAGTTCAGGACATAGTCTATCACAGAAGAGAACACGTCATCTTCTGTCTGTGCATTGAAGTGACCATCCCAGGAAATTGCGCAACCTGGAGGTAGTATCAGACCAAGTAACTATACATTCAAAATATATGCAAACCTGCTGCAAACGCTGCAAGAAGATCATCTGCGCCGATGGTGCTTGCGATTCCGATGGTGAATATAGACAGAGCTAGGTATTGTGCGATGTACGATTCACGATCTATATAGCCCCTATTGTGGGATATCTTCATGAGCTTGGAGAAAAGATGGCCTGAATCATAGGATCAACACAATCAGAATTGGAGGAGCAAACAACTTCGCTGACCTAGAACAGCACCCAAAACGGTGCCAAGGATAACTTGATCTGTTGAAGCTGATAAGTGTTGTGTGAAGCGTCGAAGCACCGAAGGCACGGACATAGCCATCCCACTAAAAACCACTTGCCAATAGCAGTTGTAACGGACGTTTCTACGGTGAGGTAAATGGATATCGCAAGGAATGGGTATGCAAGACCATCATTCGCCGCGGACTCCGCCGATAAGATGTGACGGATTTTGGCAGGAACATGTTTAGTGGCAAATTTGCCGCCTGTGAAGCAGATGTGGACATCAGACATCTTGAGTTTACAATCAGTAGGACTGACGCGTGATGGCAGCACATGTAACCGGGTCCGTAGGGGTCAAACAAGCAGTGATGCAAAGAGACGAGATGTAACTGAGCTTAGGGAATAATGCTTGCATGACGGCTGCCAGTATGATGAGTTGGCGGAAATATCGCATGTCAAAAATAATACACACCGGCGATAACGATCCAGCCGAAGGCCATGGTAGGCACGACCATTATGAGCAAGCTCTTGGCATGCTCTTTCATATACGCACGTGGTAATTCGACACCGACTGCGAACAAGCCGGTGGCGAGGACGATGCGCATAACCTCTAACGTTATGGTATTTTCGAAAGAACCCCATGAACGGGGTGTGAACACATTGACACCGTAAGGGCCTACGATGATACCAAAGCAGGTTCCCAGGACGACTTCGTTGATGTAAAGCTGGGGTAAGGCGTGTGTCATTAGAAAAAGGTCGAGGCAAGTGGAGTATATGTCACACCTTTTCTTTAACTAGGAGAGATACCATAGAGAACTGGGGTCAATCGTTAGCATGCCACGGGAATACACAGTGCAGACGCCAGCGGCTGAGAAGCAAGCTCGGGCTTGGCAATGGGGGACGCAAAGGGAGTTTAAACGAACCGATACTACGAAACCGCCAAGACAGATGTACGCTAAACCTGGCGCCGATACCTGGCAAAACGAGTTTGTGATGATACAGAACAGAGGATAAGCGTACGGACTTGCAGTAATTCTAAAACCATTATGGTGTCTCTGAGGGAAAAATAATGGGATGAAAGGCCTGAAGGAACGATGGGGGACGTTTCAGAGTCACGTGGGGAGAGTGAGCTCAGGACATGGAGTAGACTTGACGCTCACCAAGCAAGCGTATTTGTTGTCGATAGCAGCACGTGCGTTGCCGTAATTAATTGGACTATCCAGCATGCAGGAGCCTCGAACTCGATTCCAGAATGTTATGGACAGGAGAAAGGAAATGTGGGTAGACAGATCCTCGGTTTCCAGAAACTATAGATGTGGCAGGCGATATAGGACGACTTGAAGGCGATCATCATCTAGCGTTCACAACAACAAGTTGAACAACTACCACCACCACAACAACAACAAGCCCAGGAATAATGGAAGGGGTAGAGCTTGAGACCGTAAGAGAAGAGAACTTGTACATACATAGAAGATTTTCGTAGATTCGATTTGATGTAGATTAACCGAGATTGCACTTCTCGATGGTAGGATGGGAACAAACTACTAAAATAGTAAGTAATAACACCTCCCGAACTCGTTACGCCCCGAAGTGGGACCGTCCCGAGATGAGATGTTATCACGGTACTGTATCATGACTACTCTGCTCCCGTCTGAACTTTGAAGAGAATGAGAATGCACAAAGTTAGTGTGGCGAGCAACTCACGTGGCGCTACCAGTCTTATCGTACGTGTTCCTTGTTCCGAAAATACCAAGCGTCCTATAAAGGACTTGGTCTGGTTTCCAAGCATACCGCGTCCTTTATCTTCCTACTCACTCTCCATCCACTTGGTCATTCAATTTAACAATGGGTTCAACCGTATCCAAGCTTCCTCCTCGAGTTGAGGATACCCAGGCTTCATCCAATCCGGTTGATGAGAAGGGGTTTTTTCGCACCCAGACCCCTACGACACAGACTCCTTTGACAACCGACGGTTCTATTTCACTTCCTAACGTCGATACCTGGGAGTCCGCTGCTTCTGCCGACCCAAAGATCCAACTTGCCCGCACAATCCTAGCCCATTCAGACATCAAGTCCACACTTACCAGTCGCGCAGCAGCCGTGGCAATTCCCCATATCTTCAACAACGAGGTCGAGTTTAAATCCGGACCTGTCACAAATCAGAAGTCCAGTGGTCGATGCTGGCTCTTCGCAACTACAAATGTCATTCGGTATGAGGTCATGAGGAAGCTCAAATTAAAGGAATTCCAGCTTTCCCAGGTAACCCGTTTATCTCTCAGATCTCGTGACCTTCTCATCCACGAGGATCCCATAGTCGTATCTCTTCTTCTGGGATAAGTTGAACAAGTCAAATTATTACCTCGAACTCTCCATCGAGAATGCCGACCTACCCGTTGATGACCGCCTAGTCAACTTCCTCGCTAATGACCCTATCAGCGATGGTGGTCAATGGGACATGGTTGTCAACTTGCTCGAGGTACGTGTTCCATATAGATAAGAGTAGTCCCGCATCAACCCTCTCGCAGACATATGGTCTGGTTCCCCAGCCAGTTTACCCCGAGTCATACCATTCAAGTAATTCAAGCCCCATCAACAACCTCCTCAAGATGAAGCTCCGGGAGCATGCTCTCACTCTTCGTGCTCTATCTGCATCACTGCGGGCTGATCCCAGCATCTCGCCTGAATCCGCTATCTCGACTCTTCGCGCGAGGAAGGAAGAGCTTATGCAGGAGGTTTATACCATCATGAGCGCAACCCTTGGCGTTCCTCCTAAGCCTGACGCAACCTTCACTTGGGAGTACTACACCGAGGACGGCAAGTACGCAAAGTGGGAGGGAACTCCTGTGCAGTTCTACAAGGCTTTCACAACCAAGTACTCGGTCAGTGCATGAGCCGTTGACCACATATATGCATGTTCACAACTCTTCAGCCGGCGGAGTCTTTCTCCCTCATCAACGACCCTCGGAATGACTACGGTAAGCTATACACTGTGGACAAGCTGGGCAACATTTGGGGAGGACGACCTGTTCTATGTAAGCCGTTTTCATCGACTACGTTAACATAGGCTTGACCACTCGCAGATGTGAACTCCGAGATTGATGAACTCAAGCAGGCCATAGTCCGGGTATGCAGTTTACATAAATCATTCGACCTCTCGTTTTGGTTCTGAACCCATCCACAGTCCATCAAGGCCGGTCAGCCAGTCTTCTTCGGTTGTGATGTCGGACAGTTCTCCAATACAGGCAAGGACGTCGGTATCATGGATATTGACTACTTCGAATACGAGGTAAAGCTATTTCTGGCGCCAGAACAACAGTTGTTGAAATTCTCTCTTCCTCCTCGCAGCAAGCATTCAACGTCACTCTCGGACTTACAAAGGCCCAGCGGCTACAGACCAATGAGTCCGCTATGACCCATGCGATGGTCATCTCCGCCGTACACGTGGACGAAACGACCGGTCGTGCTGTCCGTTTCAAGGTGGAGAACTCTTGGGGCGATGAAAGTGGCGTGAAGGGCTTCAATGTGATGAGCGAGAAGTGGTTCGACCAGTTTGTATACCAGGTCGTGGTGCACAGGTCGTTGGCGACGAAGGAGCAGGTGAAGGTCTTCGAGTCCGGGGAGAAGGTGGTGTTGCCTGCTTGGGATCCTATGGTAGGGTTGATTTTTTTAAATGGCGAACGCAAGATGCTGACTGTTTTACCAGGGTGCTTTAGCAGTGCGGGATATACCTCATGACTTATTTACTTGTTTGTTTGTAGACCGCCGAGTAGCTGTTGTATTACTTTTGAACTTTGAGTTTCTGCTACTCTCAACCTTTCATGTACCCTACTTGGAAGTGGACGGCTTTCCTCCCTTTGTGGCTGTATGGTAACCCCAATGTACTTCTGACGGAGGAAATGAGGAGCAAGTCCATGGAAGCTGGCAAGTCAGGCGACTGTATGTTTTTCACCATATCTTCTGATTACTGATCTTTGCATCTAGATATCGATATCGACGGGAACCGAATGTTGTATTCCCGGAGAACAGCTAACTTCTCCGAGACATCTCCGAGTCTGATCTCCGAGTGTAGCTAGTTATCCGGAACCGAACCTCGGAGCTCCGAGATACATATAGGCGCCGGATGACGCGCCCACATATTAAAAACTCCACATGTATTCCACTTAGTACATTTTACTTACACTGCTAGTTCACTCGTCATAGTAGAAACTCGTCATGTATAGCTTTACAAAGCACATTCCTATTCACTATAAGTACGTAGAATAAATGTAATTTATGAACATGTTTCATGACTGTATCCCAGTTGAATAGAGGATCCTGGGACTCGCAGATGTCAATGATGGAGATTACTTGCACACTCTTGCACTCCATAGTGAATTTTCGTATTTTCTTCACCAGTTTTTCTTCTTTCTGCGAAACACCGACCTCCAATATCCAGAAGATGACATTCTCACCTGGTCCGCCTATTTCAAGAAGAAGGTCAGGACCAGGTACACCGAGCTTCTTCTGTGGGACTCTAATATTGGTTGCCATACAGACTGGGAGTAAGATATCCCAGTGTTCACTGATGGGCATTGACCCGATCACATGGTCGATGACCTCACAAATTGGGGGTAGAAAGCTTTCGTGCATCCTAGAAGGCAGTTTAAGTGCCAGAGAGATAATCAGTAGCTGTTTGACCGAGCATGAAGTAATTGCTTGCTCGATTACCATTTTAGATATGGGAATTGCCGCCTGGCATCAGCATTAACCTTGCTTGCTGGTACAGATCACATGCACGCTTGCATATATTGTGTTCGATTGTCCCAATTATGCTGGGATTGTCTGCTTATGGTAGTGTGTAGTACTATTGCAATGCATTAAAACTCGGCGCTTCTCTCGCTTGTTCATCTGGTCGCAGCAACGTCAATTTCCTCAAACGAGTCCCAGAATGACTTCTGTCCAAACAACTTCAGCAGGTTAAGCTGGAGGCGGTTAGTATGCTAGAGCTTAGATTGAGTGTTTGCCACTACCAAGTTGATGTCATGCAAGATGTTTGGCACAATATGTCTGAAGGGCATTTCACCCTCTGGCGCTATCAGGAATTCCACTCTACACATGTCAATTGCACACACAAAAGAAATATTAGCAAGTTTCGAATTCGTGTTCAAATGCCTGATCAGCTCCTGGGTAAATCGAATGTCCTTTGCGAGAAAGATGAGGTCAAG